>JAVIAB010000051.1:109417974-109670474 GCA_032433765.1 Megaustenia siamemsis
ATCAGTTCTGTTGTTGACTGTTTTTCATGCCATGACACCAAGCTATCCAGTATTTTCTCTCTTTGTTATCCACGATCTCTCTTTCCTTTTATTTTGCCAGTTGTAACCAAGTATTCAAATGCATCAGTAAGTTAAAATATTAATAAAAAAAGAAAGTACCCCCGTCACACCAAGTGACGTATAGGGAAATATGGTGCTAGTGACCCTATATTTTACAGACCTTCAGCACATGATTTTTGGGGTAATGTGGTCAGTATTACGCCCGTGCTGCTTTACTTTCCCAGAAAAAAATCCGGTACCCATTTAAGGCTGGGTGAACCCGGAAGCCGCCGGTTGGGATCGAACCCTACCCATTGTCCGTGGTAGTCCAGTTCACTAACCACTGAGCTATCGCGGCTCCCTTAAAATATTAATATTTTATAGAAATTTCAAGTACAATTTTTTAATGTTAATAAATGAAAGTAAAATCAAATACAGTTCTTTTTAAATGGAATATAGCTATAATATTGTAAATAAGTTTGTTATATAACAGTTAAATATGCACATCCTTTTTCTAATTAGAGTGTGTGAAATAAATTTAAACATAATAGTAAACAAGAGATCTCAATTCACTTATAAAACCTCAAATATACCAAGATCTTTCAGCAGATGACATGCGATTAAAGACACCTCTTTATTTGTCTCTTCAATCAATCTTTACTTCACATACCAGTTTTTAGTCTAAATTCTCACAACCGCAGAACTGTAGTTCCACCAGTTGTCGATTTCTAATAAACTTAGTGATCACTGACTGAATTCAGTACTTTCAAACTCATTGACACACAAAAATAAAATTCATCCAGACACTGATTAAGTTTTCATCTGAAATTAAACTGACTATTTACACTTGTTGAACATAATTTTCTGAGTCAGTTGTTTGCTTGTATATACCCAATGACTAAGGAATAAACCTTATCATTTATCTCTCTCTCTCTCTCTCTTTGCGATCGGGACCCAATCAGAGTAGGATTCCAGCTCCTCACATGAACTCAGCTGTCAGGTTAGGTGTGTTACAAACAGAACATCACAATTAGAGTCTGCCAGATCCACTCTGATTGAACACGTTAAAAACGTTGCACTGTGTTCTGTGCCAGTGGCCCAGTGCATCCGATTTTAGCCAGCATTTTATTCAGGTTTGCTTTCCCTAGCCTTTGATTGTCCCCAATCTTCCTGCAAGGCAGCAGGTGATCTTTTCTGTAGGGGGATTCTGCCCTTAGATGGTCGGCCCTCCCAGGTTTACGAGTACCATCTGCCCGAGTCACTAGAGGTGACTAACACAGACATGCACACACAAAGATATGAGATGTGACAAACACAGACATGCACATAGCAATACGAGGCATGACTAACACTGACATACATCAAGATATATGACACATGACTGACTAAAGGAATAAACCTTGTCATCATTTGTCTGTAAGATGACTAAAGGAATAAACCTTGTCATCATTTGTCTGTAAGAGGACTAAAGGAATAAACCTTGTCATCATTTGTCTGTAAGAAGGCTAAAGTAATAAACCTTATCATTTGTCTGTAAGAGGACTAAAGGAATAAAGCTTGTCATCATTTGTCTGTGAGAGGACTAAAGGAATAAACCTTGTCATCATTTATCTGTAAGAGGGTGTTAAATGGGCATGGATGTGGTTGTGGTCTGCAGTAGAACTGAGATATTTGTGTCTTTTGGCCCAACACATCTGACTTCAGCACTGCAATTTTTAATACTGGCTTGCCTTCCCTCTCAATCTCTATTGACCTGGTCTTGGCTAGACTGGATTGGTTGATTTATTTCTAGTGGCACCACAAAGATGTGGAGTAGGTAGGATCTGAATAGTTCTGGTTCAATGATCCTGGCGCAAGTCATCAGCTATGATTCACTGACAGCTTTCAGTTCTGTTTCTGAATGGCACCTTGGCTTTCTTTGGTGTCAGTGTGGCAGTAATTTCTCCACTTTTTATTTTTGATATGATGAAGTAGATGAGAATTAAACATAAACATTCTCATTTCACACTGTCTGACAAATATTCTCAGAATATTTTGCCAAGAATAATTATGTCAAACATATGAACTAAGTCTAACACAGGTTTTAAATCTAAGTTTTAAGTCTAAAAAGTATTTAAGGCTAATATAAGGTTAAGGACTAACATAGAATCTGTCTGAGTGAGCGAAATAAATATATGGCAGAGATAGTAGCTTTTAAATGTTGGTTGGCAGAGATAATAGTTGATTTAATATCAAGATATTATGTTCATTCATGATTAATTAACTACATATTCATACAGGGTACTATTTTATGAAATGTCTATTGATTGATAAGATTTGTTTTTCTGTGCATATTATATACATGTGTTTGTGTATTATCCTTGCTCACCATACATACTGAATAAGATTAAAACTTTTATTGTAGAAATATAAAGAGAAAAAAAAAACAACATACATGAGATTGAAAGTCTTGAGGTAAAGCGGCATTGACTATCTTCAGATAATCCACTGTCATTTCTAGGATAGAAGCCATATCAGTCTTTCTGCCTTTAACATAGGGAAGTAGAACTCGGAGCTGATCACAGCTGTCCTTGATACGTTCTCTGAAATATTGTAAAAATAATGAATATAAACGAATGAGCTTGTAAAGCGAATCTCTAACTGAGTAAACAACCAAAATTTTCAATCTATAGTACATTACTATTGTGGAATTTGAAGTCCTTTACTCCAGTATTTTAACCTTTCATTCACTTAGCTCATAATCTAGCTATCAATAACAGTCACACAATTAAAAATCTTACAGAGAAGATTTTTTAAATAAAAAAAGTAAAAAAAAAAACAATGAAAACTGATGTCATTTTCTTTTACCTTCTCCATTTTCTTACACCCTTTCAGATTTTGTGGAAAATGCTTTGTCCATTAGATCTGCCTGGTATCTCATTTTATTTTTTGTATTAGCAATTTATTAATTGCTTGGCACAGCTTCACTTAGTCTCCTATTTATGGTGATACAGGATGGCCTTATATTCAGCAGGCTGTTAAGGTGATTCAGGATGGCCTTATATTCGGCAGGCTTTCATGGTGATTCAGGATGGCCTTATGTTCAGCAGGCTTTCATGGTGATTCAGGATGGCCTTATGTTCAGCAGGCTTTCATGGTATTTCCGGATGGTCTTATATTCGGCAGGCTTTCATGGTAATTCAGGATGGCCTTATGTTCGGCAGGCTTTCGTGGTAATTCAGGATGGCCTTATGTTCGGCAGGCTTTCATGGTGATTCAGAATGACCTTATGTTTGGCAGGCTTTCATGGTGATTCAAAATGGCCTTATGTTTGACAGGCTTTTATGGTGATTCAGAATGGCCTTATGTTTGACAGGATTTCATGGTGATTCAGAATGGCCTTATGTTTGGCAGGCTTTCATGGTGATTCAGAATGGCCTTATGTTTGGCAGGCCTTCATGGTGATTCAGAATGGCCTTATGTTTGGCAGGCTTTCATGGTGATTCAGGAATGCCTTCATGTCCACCATAACAGTCAAGTGACACAAGACGATGTCATACTGCACCTTTATCCTAGAAATCTCACTTTATTACCACCTCTCTTAGAAAGAGTGGAAAATTGAAGTTAGTGAGTTTTCCTTTGAAAGAAACACAATTTGTCAATCTTTGTTATCATTACAGTTGATTTGAAGTAGACTGTCATTGGTTCTTCTTTCTTAGTGTGTGTACACTCATTAAATTGGCCTGGAAGCATTGTGTTGCTATTTTATGGCAAAGTCATGATGTTTATACATCTCAGCCTGACTTCAACATGGGTATATTTCTAATTTAACAATTTTTTTACCCTGACAATGGCCATTTCTAGCTTACTCTTTTTGACTTTAAATTGTCAAAGGTTTTTTAAAATGTACAGAAAGCTCCTGCTTTCACCATTATCTGAGATGGCTGGACACAAGATCTCACTAAACAAAGACTAGCAGAAAGTACAGTCATGAAAAAAATCACAGATACAAAGAAAACAATTTCCACTGTCAGTGGCAGAATTTGAACCTGGAATCTTAATTTCCTGAGGCCAACATCATTCCTCTAGACCACTCAATCTACTTAGGCTGTCATTCAATCTTCAATTGTTTCTGTCAGCCATTGTCCTTCTACCAAACGTCACATCTCATGACTATTCTATTTTATTCACAGAGATGGGATTTCTCCGAAGAATGTTGAAAGTTCCCTGGATAGTTAAAAAGAGGAAATTCTCAAAGAGGCCAACACAAAAAGAGAGCTCCTAAAAAACATAAGAAAGAAACAACATTTTTCAGGCACATCATGAGAAGAGGAAAGTTGGAATACTTGATTACAACTGGCAAAATAAAAGACAAGAGAGATCGTGGAAATCAAAGAGAGAATATACTGGATAGCTTGGTGTCATGGCATGGAAAACAGTCAACAACATAACTGATACAATGCACTGAAGATAAAAGATTGTGGAGGGACATGATCGCCTATGCCAACCGGCATGGCATATGATGATGATATTCTATACATCTCATTGCAGTCGGGGCATACTCATATCCACTCCATCGCTCGTCCCAGCATTTCTCAAAGTGTATGCAGACTAACTGTTCCTATAAGGTGATTGTAGATACATCTGCTTTTCCCACTAAGCACTCTGGATCAACCAGATCCCTTTTGCACATTTAGACTCAGTCTCTCAATATATACAATATTGTCCCATCCATTCTCCTCCTCTTCTCTTAATAAATAAAGAACAAACTTGGCAATATCCTCTTTGTTAAATCCAGAGTCACCAGTGAGCTTATCGTTTATTTCATTGTCATGCACACCATCATGCTCTGGACAGTACACCCTGGTAAATGTGTTCACTTTAGAGACATCCAGTTGCTGCACCCACCACTGCTGCAGACAATCTTCTGTAACATACTTTGCGAGTCAGTTACCAAGACTGTGTGATCCATGTTCTGTGTAACCAACTATGTTATCATTGCTGCTTCTATCTCCATACTTATGCTGGACACCGTAATACTACATTTCTCAGATTCCCTAGCCACTTCTCTGCCGTGTTAGTATGCCACAAAACCCCAACCACTGTGCTGTCGGTGGGAAACAGAACCATAGTTTAGATGATCGGATCCTGAGGTGATGACGTTTTTTTGATTGCTCCCATGGGCCCATGTGACACTCCCTGCTGAGCTGAATGATTACTTTGGTTACTTCTATCCAATACATGCCAACCCTAATGTCATTAAGATCACACACTCTCCATATGGACTCCTCCACCTCGGCCATCCAGGATTTCAGAAGACTCACAAATAGCACAGATTGTCAGTGATCTTCTCTGTTTGTTCATTTTTATAATTATTTGAAGAGATCATGCAACTGCAAGTGCTTTCTACTGGATAGATGTCACTGAAATCATCACCTGTACAGCACAGTTTTGCCATGCACAGAATTCAAAACTGTCCCCAGCTTTAACAGCAACAACGCCCATTTTCTATAGGAAAAGCTGACACAATGGCCATGCGCAAAGAAGAAAGAGAGGTGGGAAACCAAAACATGAATTCAAAGCAGAGAGATTGCACATGAATTATCTCAATGGTGTATACTGGAACTCCACCAGTGCGAAACAAAGAGGACCGAAACTTGACGCGTTATTTCCATGACTAATTATGCCAATATTATGACAGTGTAAAATAAAAACTAGAATGTTTCAGATTTAAGAATAGACAAAACCAAACAAAAGACCAATATTCCAATGATTCTCAGTTTTTTTCTTGTTCACAAAGTTGAACCATCATAGCTTTTGTCTACATCCCCATATCTGCTCCAATATTATGACAGTGTAAAATAAAAACTAGAATGTTTCAGATTTAAGAATAGACAAAACCAAACAAAAGACCAATATTCCAATGATTCTCAGTTTTTTTCTTGTTCACAAAGTTGAACCATCATAGTTTTTGTCTACATCCCCATATCTGCTCCAATATTATGGCAAATAATGAACAAGGTACATTCATGCTGGGAAGCCTCACTTCCTTATTCTTGCATCTAATATCTTCTAACTATTGACTTCATTACATTTTCAAATGTTGTTAATTCACCTTTTTAGGTTTATTCTTCACATACTCTTTGCCAGATTTTTCAAGTCTTCTCCGCTGATGGTAAAATTTTTCAAGAATGTCTTAAAAGCATGTTCGTATCTCAATTTTGGCCAGCAAACAAGCCTCTTTGCTTGTATGAGTTTCCTATACATTATATTGTGTAAAATTTGGGAACAATGTTAACCTCTATTGGTAGATGTACAACAGAGGTGAGATGCAGAATGGCTCAAAGCAAAAGCAACTTTCCAAAAAATGAGGAAGGTACTATGCAATCCATTTTTGACAATATAAACAAGAAAAAGAGTTTTTAAATGTTATATAGAGCCAGTCTTAACATAGGGATGTGAATCATGATCAATAGAACAACAGACAAGAAAATCACTGGAGGTTGTAGAAATGTGGTTTTACAGAAGAATGTTGAGAATACCATGGACATCTAAGAAGAGTAATGACAATGTTCTGAAAGAGATCAAAGCAAAAAGAGAGCTAATATCCAATATTAGGAAGAAACAATCATAACTTCTTTGCCATGTAATGAGAAAAGAACAGCTGGAATATATTGTAACAACTAGAAAAATTGAGAGATGAAGAGATAGAGGGAAGCAAACAGAAAAGATACCAGACAGCTTAAGAGAATGGCTTGGTAGAAGGTCAACACCAGAAATGATTAATATAACTATCAAGATTGAAAGTTGTGGAGAGACATGATCTCCTACGCCAGCAGGCATTTTACTTCATGATGATACATTATATGTTTAGAGATACAGCTGTTGCTCATTCATCTAATATTATCCTAGCCACCAAAGTATAAAACTCCTAAGTATTGCCATAATAGATGAGAACTTAGAATACTGCAGGAATTCTTAATTGGATAGTTTATCTTGTCATGTCACCTTTGTCTACGTCCCAGGACATGCGGGAGTATGGGGAAATGAAAGAGCAGACAGGTTAGCTAGCTGCGCTGTCATTGAGGACAGTCAACCAATGGATTGAGCGGACATCATCAATGCCTTCTGATATGTGGAAAGAGCACAGGACTTCGACAACTATGAGTCCACGTCACTCCTTTGGATGAAAGAGATGGGAGTTATGATGGGCACAGCCAGAAACTAAAAACTTAGTGGGCAAGTATGAAGACTTATCAACCAACACAGAACTGGAGTCATCAGTCACTGGACACTGCGGGAATTGCTCAGGAGGAGCACCTATGGACATGCTTAGAGTGCAATGATTATAACCCGCAAATAACTCAATAACTCAATCTCGTCATTTGATGACACATTTGATATGCAAAGTGTAAGCAAGGTGATCTGAGTACATCAATAGATATTTCCTAGATATATGAAACTCTTATGCTTCATTGTTTTAAACATTATGAAGGTAGCACTCATAAATTATAATTTTATTTAAGTGAAATTGTAAGAATAAAGTATATGTAACTGTATATATAACAAAGAAACATGGCATAGGGAATAGAACATGATTATCTTAGTCACATTTCCTTTTTGTTAATGAAAGTAAGAAGACTGCCTTTTTGAGTTATGCAGAACCAGCCAATGAAATAATATTTTGGCAATACACAAAGTAAAATAATATTGACGACCAGAAATATGGTTTAAAATGATATTTAACAGTTACACAGAAAATTAAACAAACAAAATTAGTGAAGATACACTGGTAAATGACAATCCAAAGAGAGCTTTTCACATAAACCATCACATATTCATCAAGTACCGGGCCTGCTGGCGTAGGTGATCATGTCTTTCCACAACTTTCGATCTCGGCAGCTATTTATCATTTCTGTTGTTGACCTTCTCACAAGCCATTCTCTTAAGCTGCCTGTTATTTTTTCTCTTTGCTTCCCTCTATCTCTTCGTCCCTCAATTTTTCCAGTTGTTACAATATATTCCAGTTGTTCTCTTCTCATTACATGGCCAAAAAATGATGATTGTTTCTTCCTAATATTGGAAATTAGCTCTCTTTTTGCTTTGACCTCTCTCAGAACATCTTCATTACTCTTCTTAGATGTCCATGGTACTCTCAACATTTTTCTGTAAAACCACATTTCTACAGACTCCAGTGATTTTCTTGTCTGTTGTCCTATTGTCCATGATTCGCAACCATATGTTAAGACTGGCTCTACGTAACATTTAAGAACTCTTTTTCTTGTTTCTATTGTCAAAAATGGATTGCATAGTATCTTCCTCATTTTTTTGGAAAGCTGCTTTTGCCTGAGTCATTCTGCATCTCACCTCTTTTGTACATCTTCCGTCTGAGGTTAACAAAGTTCCCAAATATTTAAATTCATTTACCTGTTTTAATATTGTTCCACTTGTCTTTATTTTGCACTGAGGTAATGTCATCACATATTAGGTAACATATATGACACAGGTAAAAAACACTTGCAACACACAAAACCCTCAAAGAAAATTGACCTGTACTTTATTATTATTCCATTTCTGAAATTTATAGGAGATTTCCTGGGGGACATGCAGAAAATGCTGAACAATTTAACATTAAAGTGTGAAAGTGAGTCAATAGCACAGTCTTTAAACACTGTAAAGAACATACATTGTTGAAAAAATAATTCAGTCAGTTTTATGACAGTGTTCAGCTTCCATTATAAACATCAAATTGTGTATTATTTTCTTAATTGTTTATACAGCTATTAGAGAACAATGGTACGACAAATGGAAGTTAGTGACTCAAGTGACTGATGACATTTATATCAGCAAATCAGAAGTGACCAAGACCACAATATAACTTCTGCAAGGTAGTTCTTTAAACAGGTTGCTCAATATGGCCAAAACAATAGGGATAAATAAAAAAAAAAGCAAATCCATCTCAGAAATATGCCATGATAAAGGTTAATGAATAGTACAAACATCACAGAGCGCAAATAAACAAAAAATGCATTCTACTTCCAGGGCAAAGAGAGCAAGGAAAATAATATTACAGTATTTTCTCTTTAGATTCTGTAATTTTCCAGAAATTCATTAAAATTTCTTAATTAGACTAGGCAAAAGTAATATTTTGACTATTTTCTTTGTACAACAGACAATACAAAGTAAAGCTACTGCTATAACCTTGATAGTCATCATCATCATCATGTATCCTGCCGGTTGGCATAGGCGATCATGTCCGTCCACAATCTTCTATCTACAGTGCATCGTATCAGTTATGTTGTTGACTGTTTTCCATGCCATGACACCAAGCTATCCAGTATTTTCTCTCTTTGTTGTCCGCGATCTCTCTTTCCTTTTATTTTGCCAGTTGTAACCAAGTATTCCAACTTCCCTCTTCTCATGATGTGCCCGAAAAATGTTGATTGCTTCTTTCTGATGTTTTTTAAGAGCTCCCTTTTTGTGTTGGCCTCTTTGAGAATTTCCTCATTGGTCTTTTTATCTGTCGAGGGAACTTTCAAGCTTGATAGTAGAATAATATAAATTGCTGTCTTACAATGAGCCATACTCCCATCGATCATGGCAACATTTAGGATACATAGACTAAGGTGGCTGGGCCATTTAAGAAGAATGGCAAACAATCGTATTCCCAACAAATATTGTATGGCCAACTTAAGGATGGAAAGAGACCAAAGGGCAGACCAGTGCTGAGATATGAGGATGTTTACAGGGTTTCCTTGAGGGAATTTTCTATCAGTGAAAGGAACTGGGAAAATGTGGCTGCGGATCGTAGCACATGGAGAGCAAACATAAAAAAATGGCACAACAACTTTCGAGACAGTGCTGATATCAAATTCAGAAGACAAAAGCCGCAAGAGAAAAGAGGCAAGGCCAGGTACCGCAAATACTCCTTGTTCGTTCTGTGGATGGATCTGTCTGTCCAGGATTAGCAAATTCAGCCATGAGAGAAGATGTTAAGTAAAGCAGCACCCAGTATGAGACACTAATGCTTTACCAAACTATTGACTTATCATGATTGCTTGCTGCCAACCGTCTGTTAAGACCCAAAGGCCATATATAAATTACTAATCAGCTGAAAGTAAGAATATAAAATACATAGTAAATATTACATTTACATATTAGAATGTTAATGGTTAGTATTTAATAATAATGAAATCGTGATAACTTTTTTTTAGTGTGTAATCAAAAACCATGTACTTAAGAGTGATTTCATGAAGTAAATGTATATGATTTCTCATAATAATTTCACTTCAATTAATTTATTTTAGTATTAAGATGTTTTATGTTAGGAATGTGCAGACATGAGTGCAAACATACTGATATAGTTGTATGATTTTGATCAGCATAATTAAGAAAAATAAACATAGAAAACAAATCCTCTCTGTGCATTCATGTATTGATATGAGTTAACTTATCACAGTAAAGTATATACAATGATTACACTAACATTTTACTTTTAACTAGTACATTTTCATAATTTAGTTACAAACAATCATGAAAACAAATAATTATGATATTTTTAGCCAAATGAAAATTCTTCTTCCTCAAGATTTTTGAAAAACGTTTCTTTTTAAATCGACATCTGGGAAAGTGAAGATAAACTAAGACAGAATAATTTATTTTACAAGTAACTTTAATATTTATTTTTGAATTGTTTGGAAACCACCAGAAAGACTTAAAAGATGTTTCATGATTAAGATGAAAAAAAATTTTGGAAAGAAAATTACAAAACTATAAAATGAGAAATAAACAAACTGAAGAGTAAACAAGCAAATATGAAAAAAAAAATTTTTTAAAAACTATCTACTATATTATTATGCAATTTCTGGGATCTTTTGAAAGATTTACTGATGAGAAATGTTAAAATCCAGTAAAATCACAACAATTATGGTACAGATTTTTGCAACAGAACTAATATCATTGTGTTGTCAACATTCTCAATCAAAATTGATTGATTGATTGATTTTGATTTTTTCAGAATAAGAAACTATGTGTTAGCCCATCAAAACATCTCATTAACAGCTAAGAGACAAATGATAAATAGAATTTTCATGCCAACTTCATATTACTGATGTCAAACATGGATACTGAACAAAGCCCACACACAGAAGAAGATCACAAACTATGAAAGGAGGTGCTTGAGAAAGATAAATAACACAAAGATAGATCAAATATCAAATGTAAAAATCAGATAACAGATCAGAATTAAATCATATCTGGAATATATATGCAAACAACAAATGGCAAGAGCAACACCATCATCATCATCATCAAGTGCCATCTCTGTAATGAAGGTTGGCTATCATGGAGTGCCATTCTGTTCTGTCTCTTGTTTTGATGGTACAGGTTGTCATAGGCTGACTTGTCCATCTTTTGATGTTACTTGTCCATGTTAGTCTTAGTCTGCCTCTGCCTCTTTTACCTTGTATTTTCCTCTCCAAGATTAGTTTCAGTAGGCTGTTGTGTCTTTTAACATGGCCCAAAAATCACATTTGTCTTGTTTGAATTGTGTTTAGTAATTCTCTTTTCATTTTTAATTGTTTTAAGGCTTCACTTCTGTTTTCTTTTCTTTCCATTTAATTCTATCTACTCCTCTATATATCCACATTTCAAAGGCTTCAATTTTCTGTTCTCTTTTCTTGTCTAATGTCCATATTTCTGCACCATATAGGAATGTTGAGAAGATATAACATTTTGCTATTCTTAGTTTTAGCCCTGGTGTTATTCATTTTGATATTAGATTTTTCATGACATTAACATTACTTTTTGCCATTCCTATTCTTTTGTTTATTTCAGTTTTACATTTTCCATGACTGGTATGACCAAGGAAGAGCAACATGGTTGGTAAGAATTAAACCATGTCTGGAATAAATATACAAACAAAATATGGCAAAAGCAACATGGAAAAAGAAGAGTAAAGTACCCCCGTCACGCCAAGTGGCGGCGTAAAGGGAATATAGTGTTAGTGAACATAAATTTTACAGACCTTCGGCACATGATTTTTGGGGTAATGTAGTCGGTATTGCGCCCGTGCCGCTTTACTTTCCCAGAAAAAAAGTCCGGTACCCATTTAAGGATGGGTGAACCCGGAAGCCGTCGGTTGGGATCGAACCCTACCCCTTGTCCTTTGTAGTCCAGTTCACTAACCACTGAGCTATCGCGGAAGAGCAACATGGATGATAAGAATTAAACCAGACCAAGCAACATCAACAGCTTTCTGACTCAAAAAAATCAGGAAAGAGAGCAAGAGGGAGACCAAGGATGAGATGGGTAGATGGAATAAAAGACATATGAAAGAACAACAATATTTCTATTCTAACAGCATCCAGATACACTCAAGAACAAGGCTACATTAAAAAGAAAAGTGATTAAAGTAACAAGCAAAACAACATCTACAGACATTAAACATTTTTATAAATTCCTCCTTTCTCCTGCAATGCTTCAAGGCAACAGCAGAAGGACAAAAGCAAGTCCTATGAGGATCAATTTAGTATTTTCCACCACTTTGAGAACATTTTCTGAAGGGATGCAAAAAGTAGAATGTCAGTGAAATGTGAATTTATTTTTAAAAATATAATAACCACAGTCAATGAACTCATGTGGGAAACAACAGGTAAGCGGAAAAGAGGAATACCCAGAGAGACACTGAGAAGAACACTGATGAGAGAGGCAAGAGCAGCAGGAATCGGCTCCCTCAATGAGATAAAGCTGCTTGCACAGAACAGAGACAAATGGCGAGATTTGATAAAATATCTTTAAAAGAATTTAAAACTGCTAGAATAAAAATTTAGATAAGAGAAGGAGTATCTTGGTCTACATCCTATGGGCCGGCTACGGCTCGAAAGGTCAATAGATAGATAGATAGTCAATTAACTTATTTTATAAGTGGAGCATTTTGAAGTGTCTTTTATGTCTTTTTAAAAAAAAAATTTTTTTTTAAAACTATATTCCCCAACTTTCTTACCTAGGTACCACTTTTAATATTTGGATTGACAGAGTTTAGCACAAATAGTTCAAACTTGGGCTACAAATGAAAAAACATTTGGTAGCTCCTAAAACAATTTATTTTCTATCTTTCTATGTATGATTTTTACTCTCCTCCACAACTTGCTAAAATGATGGCAGTTACTTCTGGATATTATCAGCCTGATGTTATTCAAATACAGAAAGAAATAGGGAGCCAGTGGTGGGGAGTGTTACACACTCCAAGGTATGGCGACAGCTTTACAAGGAAGGAACACAATACAATACTGACGTTTCGGCCTGTGGCTTTCTTCAAAGTACAAGGACAGCAACAACAACAAATGATGAAGCACAATTATCTATAACTACATGTTAGATGATCAGGTGAATGGAGAGGTGGACAGAAAAGAAGCACACCGATATGATGGCAGTTACTTCTGGACATTATAAGCTTGATGTTATTCAAATACAGAAAGAAATACTTTCATGAAAGTACAAGAGCCACAAATGTGGAATGTAAAACCGTTATAGCACTTTTAATTTTTCATATGTAATAGCAAATATTTACTTACAGTTATTTTATTCATTATTATCTGTTATTCATTTTTTTAACTTGTTAAATTATTTTTTTGCGTTTATGAACATAAATTGAGTTCAAAATGGAGAAAAAAAAATTAAAATAGCTTTCAAAGCTGCACTGTACTTAGACTTTGATAGTAGTTCAGGAAAAAACATAGCTCAATCTGTGGCAATGAGGTGCTATAGAAATTACCTATGTATTTCATATTAAGACCATGTCACCAATGATGATATGCATAGCAGAATTTAATTATTTGGTTATGGAAGGCCCCGGTATCACTGCAAATGAATTAAAATCCATAATTGCTCAACCACCCATGCCTGAGTATTCATCCAAATTAATATCTCATCTCCCAAACAAAGAAAGGTAACTGTAGTCCCCCATCGTAGCAGTCTTAGCACACGCCAAAAGACATAAGATGAAACCGAGCAGAAAGTGAACACAGCCAACTGTTCACTGTCATACGATATCATCATTCAACCTAAACAATTGGAATATCAAAACATGATGATAATGGATGAGACACACAGCTCACGGTGTGCACAGAGCACTTAACTCAGTAGTTCCTGCAACAAGCCAGACTTGGAATATGAGGAAACTGCAACAAGGAACACTTTTCATGCATAGCTTTCAATTGTTCCTGCCGCCTATCCACCATATACCATGGAAGTTCACGTCCTCTTGAAAATGATGATCGTCGTATTTTTTTAAAAATGTATAGCACTTGATGATGTTAGGCCATCGTTGCTGACTCCAATTCCAAACATATAGACACACAGTTCATCGTCAGATTATCCCCGTCTCACATCAAACAACAGACCGTAAGATTAGCGTACAGTCGGTCTAGGGATGTACGATGAGCCATAATTTAATTAGCAATTGGACAACATCACAATGATCTACTGTGGGAAAAAAAGTAAAATGAGGGCTAATGTATATTTAGGAGCAGTGGTAGCTTATTAGTTAGTGAAACTAGACTACTAAGAACAAAAGGGGCTTAGAGGCTTCCTTA
The DNA here is from genome assembly GCA_032433765.1 of Megaustenia siamemsis. Taxonomy (NCBI): domain Eukaryota; kingdom Metazoa; phylum Mollusca; class Gastropoda; order Stylommatophora; family Ariophantidae; genus Megaustenia; species Megaustenia siamemsis. The sequence goes on from JAVIAB010000051.1 coordinate 109,432,587, forward strand.
TGGCACATGTACAGGAGTAATATTGACTTCCAGTTTGACATCTTTATAATATATATCTGTCATGCACACTGCATTAATGTTAATTCACCACATATAATCTATCTATCTATTGACCTTTCGAGCCGTAACCGGCCCATAGGGCGTAGACCAAAATACACCTTTTCCTATATGAATTTTTTGTTCTAGCAGTTTTCTTTTAAAGATATTTTATCAAATCTCGCCATCTGTCTCTATTTACTACATATAATAGTTTCCCAGAAAAAAAATCAGTCCTGGAAATTTCTGAGCAGCCTTCATACTTTCATTATTAAAAATAAAATACCCCTGCCAACTCCAAGACAATTAATATCAACTAAACTCACCTGTGTCCTTTCTCTGTATGAACAGGTACTTTTGTCATTACACTGAAAACAAATGTATCAGAATGTTGCTGACAGAATAACGCTGATGTAATTTCTGGGACTGAACACACGAGAAAGGATGTTGTTAAAAAAATAATTTTATGGAAAGTACATTTATTACCCAGCAAACAGAGATGTACACACCAAAAAAACTAATATAAATTCAATGACAAAATCCATGGAAACTGTTCACTATAATTGCCTCCACTTGTTGTCACAAATCGTTAACTGTTGCAGTTATTCATCTTGATCTCATGTAGTATGTTATATGTAAGTCTGTTAATAACATTAAATATTTTATTGAGATGTATTTAACTGAAAATAAAAATTTTTACTGGATTTGATTAATATATTATATCAATATAAACACTACAATGCTAGTACAGCCTGCATGAAAATCATTCTCAGAATATTTTGGCTAAACAAAATGAGTAAATATGAACTGCTCAGGTGCAAGCAAGAAATAATGCATAGTTATTGCTATTTGATGCTGTAACTGAACAGGCCATAGGTAAGCAAGTTCTCTCCATGTATTTAAAGGTTTATGGGAAATATGGCACTAATGCAGCATATTTTATGTGTTATGTAATAGGTAGCAAAAACCATTCTGTGAGGAAATGTGAAAGGAACAAAGAGGAGAGACATGGGCAGAGAAAAAGATGGGAACATATCAACAAAGAATGGACTGGCCTCGGCTCCGCTGATCCCCAATGAAAGACTGAAGAAAGAGAGAAATGTAGAAGGTTGATGAAGTATGTTAGTACTGTCTCAAAGTCAGCAAGGGTGATGAAATGAAGAAGAAGAATAGATGCCATGCCCTACTCTCCCACAAAAATCTCTAGTACCCATTTTCATAGGTTGGATTAACCCTGAAGCCATGTCAGTTCAAAAGAGCTTTGCAACATCTGGGATGTGAACCTGGATCCCTCTGCTCAGTAGCAGAGCACACTAGGCATACATTTATTGCAGCTTCAAACAGGCTACTCAAGACAAAATCTAGAAATATTCACCTTAACTCCCTGGCAGTGAGCTCTGCAAGGGAATTTATCTATTTTCCGTTCACCTTAAATATTGTCTATATCTGCAATTTAGTGTCTATATCTGCACTTTAGTGTCTATATCTGCACTTTTGTTTCTTGTATAAATATTACTAATTTTTGTAGTTTGGAAGGAAAAGAAGTAATCAAAGACAATTTAATGCAGAAAAGTTGGGGCAGGTGTACAACATGTAAAGATATGGTGTTTCCTTCAAAGGATGGTCATACACAAACAAATTGGTGAAAAACTCTGCTTTCGCCTCACAAAATGAATCAAGGTAAATGACCGTGTTTGTTAAAAATAATGTGGGAAAAAAAAAAGAAGGTACCTGACTGGGTTATCTTGTGTGGACAGAATATGGGGTTATCATCCATATTTTTCCACTAACGTTGTCAGATTTAAGGGTGATATAGTCTATATCATACATCACTAAAGTAATGTTTCATGCACTTCATACCACTATGTTAATATACTCTATCTAACGTAATGAAGTAAATTCTATTAACCTCATAATAAGAAAATAAAGCCAACATTTTCTAACATTGAAAGTAAATTTAACATATGTGACATATCAAATAAATATTTAAATACAATTTAATACACTTATAAATAAGTGACATGAATTCAACACGCATAAAATTGATGCAAAAAGAGTTTGTTAAAAAAATAATTAGTTTGTTAATAAATTAACTTTGTGGCAGTTAAGAGAACTGAACTTAACTGGACAAAACGTACAAAATAAATCAAGCTAACCTTCTTTGTTTTTCCTTCGTGGCATGTTCTACTCGACACCAACTTGGTGGGGATTGTGGATCTACTAATGGACTGAGAACAGACAAGCGCAGTCTGTGAGATAATTATTTAATTTTATTAATTTTTAAAATGAGCAGAAAAAAGCATTAAAAACAACAAAAATCATAAACTATTTGCTTGAAACCTAAGACAACTATACAAAGGAATATTTTATGTACTCAAAGAGGAAAGAAACATGAGATAAGAGACAGTATATATATGAGCATTTGAATGAGAGCAGCCCAGAGAAGCTAAAGAAACAATGATCAAGGAGGAGGCAGGAGTCATGGCGATGCAAAGAAACCAGATAAGACGGAGTCAGGAAGGTGCATAACAGTCAAGAAATAGACAATAGAAGCTAGATGCATAGGAGTCAAGAAACAGACACAGAAGCCAGAGAAATGCATATGAATCTGGAAAAAGATATAGAAGCCAAAGAATTCAAAAGATGAAGGGAAGTGCATAGTAGCCAGAAGGGAGACATAGAAGCTAGGAAAAGGTGTAGGAAAAAAAAGAGAATCAGAAAAGTTAGGAAAATCACCTGCAGCTGGCATTCGCCAATTATACTCTGAATTTTTGCAGAATTTAAATTAATAAACGTTTAATATAGAAAAGCATTACCAATAATGGAAAAAAGAATGAGTGTTAAGTATATTCATATAAAACATTAGCATGGTCATATAAAACATTAGCATGGTCATATAAAACATTAGCATGGTCATATAAAACATTAGCATGGTCATATATAAAACATTAGCATGGTCATATAAAACATTAGCATGGTCATATAAAACATTAGCATGGTCATATAAAACATTAGCATGGTCATATAAAACATTAGCATGGTCATATAAAACATTAGCATGGTCATATAAAACATTAGCATGGTCATATAAAACATTAGCATGGTCATATAAAACATTAGCATGGTCATATAAAACATTAGCATGGTCATATAAACATTAGCTGGTCATATAAAACATTAGCATGGTCATATAAAACATTAGCATTGTCATATAAACATTAACATAGTCAATATAAAACATTAGCATAGTCATATAAAACATTAGCTAATAGTCATATAAAACATTAGCATTGTCATATAAAACATTAACATAGTCATATAAAACATTAGCATAGTCATATAAAACATTAGCATAGTCATACAAAACATTAGCATAGTCATATAAAACATTAGCAAAGTCATATAAAACATTAGCAGAGAGAAATGATCCTTCAATCTGACAGTCTTTACCGTGAGCAGGACACATCAAAACTGGCTGAGATTATTAATTTTAAATGTTAGTACTTTTATGTAAAATAATATAACAGTAATATATGAAAACAAATAAAATAACAAATGAAAAGACGATTAGAGGCCACAGAGATGGGATTTCTCAGAAGAATGTTGAAAGTTCCCTGGACAGCTAAAAAGACCAATGAGGAAGTTCTCAAAGAGGCCAACACAAAAAGGGAGCTCTTAAAAAACATCAGAAAGAAGCAATCAACATTTTTTGGGCACATCATGAGAAGAGGAAAGTTGGAATACTTGGTTACAACTGGCAAAATAAAAGGAAAGAGAGATCGCGGACGACAAAGAGAGAAAATACTGGATAACTTGGTGTCATGGCATGGAAAACAGTCAACAACAGAACTGATAAGATGCACTGTAGATAGAAGATTGTGGAGGGACATGATCGCCTACGCCAACCGGTATGGCACATGATGATGATGATGAATATAACAGTATTTCATATAGCCTTATGGATAAGCTATGACAAAATAAGCCAATGTTTTTAGCTCAAAAGGACTTTAATGAAGACATACAAAAGGCAAAACTGATAAGAAGTTGTCTTATCAGCAAAACTGTTTAATGCAATTTTGTGTTGCTTTATTGTATCTGTATCAGCTTTGCCATAGCTCCTTATGTTTTTAATGTCTATTTTTACTTTTATGCAAAACTGATAAACAAAACTTAGGACTAGTAGATGCTGCACTGTTGATAATTGTTGATAGCAATCACTGGAACCACAGCTGACTGCTGACATTAGAATCAGTGACATCATAGCTGATTTCTTGTGACATCAGGGTCAATGACTAAAAGCTGACTGATGACACAAGAGTCAGTGACCCATAGCTAACTGCTTGTGGCATATGACCGAAAGCTGATTGATGACACCAGTCAGTGACTGAAAGCTGATCAATGGTATACACTACCTTCGCGTAATGATACTGGAAACATTGTCAGTCATTCTGGCCAAACTAATGATTACAGAAATAGGAAGACATACTTGGTACTCACAAAATGCAGTGGAAGTTGGACATTTTGGTTTAATGAGTGCCATATATATTGTAGCTGGCCTGAAAACATGACACAAACAAATTACACTCTGCTCAGAGATGACAACTCTAAGCAGCAATCATAAGGACAAAAGCAAATGTTAATGGATTGACCAAATTAAGATACATATACGTCTGTAAGGCCATCCATGAGTGAATTCTCAATTAATGAAAAATAACAGATATTCTGGTAGATAAATTGCTGCAGATGGAGAGAATATATAAACAGCATAAACATTTGAAATGAAGAAAGAAAGAAATGAAGCCAAAATTAGAAGAAAAAAGATGATGTAAGAGAAAAGAGGCAAGACCCCACAACATAAAACTGTCTTGTTCATTTTGCTGCTGGACCTGCTATTCCAAAATGGTAAAATCAGCCATGAGAGAAGCTGGAAAAGCAGAATAGGGAAGTTACTATTGGAGATCAACATCTTACTGTTTCCAACCATATGTAAAGGTGGAAAATGCCATATATAATTTAAAAAATACCATTTATAAATTTAAAAAATGCCATATAATTAAAAAAATGCCATATATAATTAAAAAATGCCATACATAATAACAAAAATGTAACATATAATTTTAAAAATGCCATATAATAAAAAAAATGCCATATAATTTTTTAAATACCATATATAATTTTAAAAATGCCATATGGAGGCGAAGGCGCGCCTCTCAGCACCAGAGCTGGAAGTTGTCAGCGACCCACAGCTGATGGCTTGCGCCAGGATCGGTGAACCAAAACCATCCAGACCCTGCTCCACCTCTCCGTGGTGCCTCCAGTAACAGACTTACCTGTCTAGTCTGGCCAAGCAAGCAGGGATCGAAAAGGGAAGACAACCCGATACTCAAAAATGTTGTGCTGAAGTCGGATGTGTTGGGCTGAAAGGCGCAAATATAACACTTATACTGCAAACCACAACACAATGCAGACACGTCCACTTAACGTCCTTTTAAGGATGGATGACGAAGAGGAATTCTACAGTCTACGAATACTCTAGAATACGTTAGTCATCGGGCGAACGCAAGCAAGCAAGCAAAATGCCATATATAATTAAAAAAAACATTATTTGCTGTCTATCCACCTTTTACAACAAAAGAGAATTTACCTTTTGTCATCTTTCTCAGTTCTGTCAGATAAAAATGGTGACTTGCTGCATAAGGGAACATTTAGGGTGCCTTTCAGATCAGCGATATTGATGTCAGTAATATCCACTCCACTTGACACACTATCGCAGGTTGATGACTGGCTGCAATGTATCAAAATTACTCAAAACCCTTAAGTTAAGTTACACGTTGAAGGAAACTATGATGGAATTGTAACAAGAATTTAATGCTTTCCACCACCGATGACTATTACTAATTATACAATCCATCACTCATAAAACTTTAGTTCGATTATGTGTAGCTCCATTCTACCCCACACACTCACTCACTCTCTCCCCTTTATTCATCTTTTCTTACCCACCCACCCACTCACAACACTTTCTCTCTTTCTGTACCCATTTAAAAGAGCTGGCTTACAACTTTTACTAAATTACTGAAACTTGAAGGAAACAAATTTGATGAAATGATTACCTGTATTCTGTCGTTCGGACAGACTCGAGACTAACGGTTGATTCTGGTGTGCTTGCTGTGTCCCGGATGATAGCCATATTGTCAGTACCTTTACAAAATTATAACAAATTTCATAATGATACATAATTCAAGAATACACTTTCAATGTTGTATTACTTTATACTGCACAAGTAAATCTTGTGAGAAAATTCTAATAATTTAGTGCTTTTCTTTAGAACAATTTACATAAATTTCCTGATAATAAATAGCACAATATAAAAAAAATGTCAGATAATTTTTGACCTGGCAATATTAGATTCTGCCCTTTAGTTTAGTAATTAGCACTGGCTTTTTATTTGTTGGGTGTCTATGCATTTTTATTCACCATATTCTGCAGCCAGAAAATGACTGTCCCATCTGTACGAGTTAACGGTTAAAACCATGTACCAGGAAATTATTACAGCCTTCTTGTTGTGTAGTGTAACTCCAGCTTCTTCATAACATCAAGAGGGAGCTACATATTAAATTATAAAACCCATAGTCTTGTGAGATGGATCATCCATCACCAGCAGGCACATTACATGTCCTTACTGTCCTATATTATTCTGGGCTTGTTTAGAGCTTTAAAGTCATATTCGTACACATAAGCTAATCTAATAAACTGGATAGAAGAAGTAGTCTTCATCACCCATAATGGACGACCAACATAAAATACAGATTTCTTCACATGAATGTCTAATCTCTTCTTCCTTCATGACAACAATCACTGTGTTGGCTTTAGCAATTATGCCTTTGTCCAGTCTCCTCTTCTCAATATTGTCTGTGTATCAATTGCACTAGATATGTCATGCCACGATTTCAAGCTGTTCAGCATCTTCTCCCACTGCTTTTCATGGTCTCTCTTTCTCTATATTAGTAACAGGAAACGCTATTTATACATAGAGGTTCACAGCAGGAGACAATCTGACCATCAGAAGATGACCCCTGACGAGCAAGTGTTTCTGCCCTTTAGCTTCTTGACACTCCAAATGAGGTGGGCCTGCCTGGGTCATGACTTCCAGGCGTGGACCTCATGCTGCATTGAACTCTAAAGCTTACAATATATATTCAGCTTACAATATATATTCAGCACAAAATAACAACACATACTCTACACAACACTTCTGGTAGGATCTATGGTCTCTACCTGGTGGTAGACTTACATGTCTTAGCTTTAACTCAGCACATTGATGTCCTCTTCATAGAGGCATCAGTCTAAAGTGGCTTTTGATTGCAACATCTTTTTATAGACTCGGATACATGCAGCTTGGGCATGGCGTTAATTCAGCAAGAAGGAGCGGATCAGAAACTGATAATAGGTGATAAAGATAGGTTGAGCAGGGAACTTCATTCCTTTGAACTGTCGGTATTGCAAACGCCTGATGTAGCTCACCTACAGTCAATGATGTAATTTCTTATCGCTTATTGTCAGTGTCTCGGATATTCCAGAATTAAACTGTCACTATGTTGTTAACATACGTGGAAATCAGGAGTGGTCAATGTGTAAATTAGTAGCTATGTACTCAATCTTTACTCTTCTCATAACATATCATAGAAGGTTGATTGCTTATTCTTCCTAGATCTCATTTCATGTTTTGGACTCTTTAAGAGTTTCTTAATGGTTTTTTTTTTTTGACTGTCTAGTGAAGAGGTATGGATCAATAAGCAGATAAAAAAAGGGGGAAAATTAGAATAAGAAAAGCTAGGGCAGCAGTCATTGTCGACAACCTTGAACATAAAAACAAAACTAAGGAGATTCAACAAAATATAAAATCCACCTTTACTTATTGCACATAAGAGTTGGAAAACAACTTAAAGAAATAGGCAATAAACTTGATGCATCTAAAAACAAATGTCCAAGGAAAATACTTTGTATACAATTAAATGAATTCAAGACTAGTGCAGAAATAAAATAAATTCCCCCAATGATATCAATCTATAAACAAGAAAATAATTTGGGTGTATGCTGGCCATGTGATAAAATGGTAATATCAGATAATCACAATGACAGCTTTCAAATAGAAAAGAATAGGAAAAAGATATTAACCTCAAAGAAGAACACCAATAAAAGAGGCAAGAATGGCAGGCATTAATTGACTTCTTTTCTGACACTAAGAAACTCACCCAGAACAGAGATTTATGGCAAGGTACAATGTGAGCACTGTGTAACATCCGAAGTTACTGGAAACATGAACTTATGAAGTAACTCAATCTTATTCTGTGAAACCAAATCTTTGTAGAATTTTGTGTTTTGTTTAACTTTCTTTAATTCTAATTATTGACATAAATTTGTTGCCCAAATTGTTTTCCATTTTCTGGAACTCAGCTTTACTTTGTGCTATTTTATTTCTAAACTATATCTTGCATTTGATATTACTGTGTCCAAGTGTTAAAATTCTCTGTGCCTGTTTCATGATCATCCGTCTTATTTTGATGATAGATGTTGGAGGGTTCTGTTGCTTAGAGATGATCATAGCTTCTGCCCTTTTACATTTGAGACTGAGCATTTGTCTACTGATTTTTTCACTACTATGTCCAGCATGATGACCATGGGACTAAGAAACAACAACTTGCAGCAAATCATCAATTATGGAGAATGACTTCCACCCTGTGTGCCGACTTCGGCCTAAGAGGAAAATGAATGAGCGAATGAATGTCCATCACTAATATTCATACAGTTTAAAAATAAAAATCACAGTTAATCATTTACTTATACACTGAACTAATTATGTATTAATAGATAACAGCTGACAAGAATAAACAGTTTGGAATATTTTGGTTCATTATTAACAAATGATAAAAGGACTACAAAAGTTAAGAGGATTGAACATAAATAATTGTGAATAAAACAAAACAACAGTAACATAGGGCAACAAACTGATATAACATCAAAACTTAGGTTCCAATTTTTCCTTCAGCAATATATGGTTTTTTCCTTGTTATTTGGAGTTGTTATGGACATAATGAAGAAATGCTGCACTGGTTATAAAGGCATCGAATGGATTCAAGGAGACCATTTGGAGGACCTCGACTTTGCAGATGACATAGTTCTCATCAGCAGTCAGATAAAAACAATGCAGGACAACACAAATAAACTATCATCAATAGCCAGCAAAATTGGGCTTGAGATCAATTATGAAAAGACTAAAGTCATGAAAAGCTTAATTCCAACAGACGACAAAATATACATGGAAAACAAACCAGTGGAAGAGATCGATCACTTTATCTATCTTGAAAGTCACATTGATCGAGAAGGGGATACAAGCAAAGAAATTAGAATCAGAATAGCTAAAGCAGCAATGTCTTTCAGAAGCCTTGAAAAGTTGTGGAAATCAAAACTCATCAGCACAAACACAAAACTTAGACTATTCAAATCAAATGTACTATCAACCCTTACGTATGCGCGTGAAAGCTGGAAAACAACAAGAGATATAGAAACAAAGTTGAACGCATTCAAAAATTAATGTCTAAGGAAAATATTTGATATAGCGTGGAACAAATTCAAAACAAACGAGGAAATTAGAGAAATCGCCAATCAACCACTAATATCTTCAGTAATAAAGAAAAGACGATGGTCATATGTTGGACATGTGATGAGAAGAGATAATGACTGAATAGCAAAGCAAGCCCTCATATGGGAAACAACAGGTAAGAGAAAAAGAGGAAGACCCAGAGAGACACTGAGAAGAACATTGCTGAGAGAAGCAAAAGCAGCAGGAATCGGCTCCCTCAATGAGATAGAGCTTCTTGCACAGAACAGAGACAAATGGTGAGATTTAATAAAATATCTTTAAAAGAATTGAAAACTGCTAGAACAAAAATTCAGATAACAGAAGGAGTTATCTTGGTTACGCCCTATGGGCCGGCTACGGCTCGAAAGGTCAATAGATAGATAGATAGAATATATGGCTGTGAAACATGGGCTATCAACGTTTTGAAAAATCCATAATGTTTTTAAATGGAAGAGGTATAGAAGAATATTCAGAATATAATTGACAGAGAAGAAAGCAAACATGTCCACTTTGCAATCATTCCAAACAATCATCGCTAAAGAAAATAAAAACAAGGAATATAAAATATTTTGATAACATAAAATGACACAATCGCCTATAGTAGATCATTATGGAAAGTATAACACGTAGGTATTCAAGAGAGAAAAGATGATTAGAGGCCACAGAGATGGGATTTCTCAAAAGAATGTTGAAAATTCCCTAGACAGCTAAAAAGACCAATGAGGAAATTATCAAAAAGGCCAACACAAAAAGGGAGCTCCTAAGAAACAGCAGAAAGATATAATCAAAATTTTTCGGGCACATCATGAAAAGAGAAAAGTTGGAATACTCGGTTACAACTGGAAAAATACAGGGAAAGACAGATCGCAGAAGACAAAGAGAAAAAATACTGGTTAGCTTAGTGTCATGACATGGAAAACAGTCAACAACAGAACTGATATGATGAATAGAAGATTGTTGAAGAACATGATCGCCTACACCAACGGGTATGACATATGATGCTTGCTTGCGTTCGCCTGATGACTTAAGGAGTGTACCTCGTCATCATCCGCCCTTAAAAGGACATTAAGTAGGCGTGTCTGCAATGTGTTCTGGTTTACAGTATAACTGTTATATTTGCGCCTTTCGGCCCAACACATTCGACTTCAGCATGACATTTTTGAGTACCGGGTTGTCTTCCCTCTTCGATCCCTACTCGCTTGGCCAGACTAGACAGGTTAGTCTGTTACTAGAGGCACCACGGAGAGGTGGAGCAGGGTCTGGATGGTTCTGGTTCACTGGTCCTGGTGCAAGCTATCAGCTGTGGATCGCTGACAACTTCCAGCTCTGGTGCTGGAAAACGCGCCTTCACCTCCTATGACATGTGATGATTCAAGAAGAAGGAAGATCAAAAAGAAGGTGGGTGCAGAACATCATAGATGATCTGGGATTATTGTGCTGCAGACACTGGCATCTCACACAGAACAGAGAAAACTGATGAGTAGCTGTCACAGAATCTGTAAGTTTTAACAGGGACAAGCAAAATTATAATGATAAGGATGATTAAACTATTCTCTTTGATCTGACAAGTCATGAGAGAGACCATAAGATGTGATTTATGCCACAAAGAATATTAAAGTTATCACTTCACATAACTAAAACATCAAATGAATTTATAAATGAAACAGAATATAAACTATACACTGACTAAATTATGATAATTACTTGGTGTTTCTGGGAGTGTCACAAACTTAAATTTTTGATACTTCTGATGGATGACTTCTTTTGGAATTGGCTCAACATAAACATCATCAAAACCATGAAGATGGAGATCAACTATGGGGGGAATAAAATAAACATACACTTCATTAATCACAGATCTATTGTCACCAAAATAAATACATTACTATAACAAATAATTAATATAATGATACATAATAATTATACAGTGTAACAACAGATCAAGTGGTTTGAGCATGTAATAAGACATAAAGAATACAATTGGTTACCAACAAACTATATGAGAACACCAAACCAAGAAAAAGGTGGATAAACAGACTACTAGAAACACTCAGAGGTATAACAGAAGAAGAGACCAGTCAAAGAGTAAGGGACTATGAACCATCTCCCCTCGACACCAAAAAGGCAAATGAGGAAGGAAAGAAAAAAAGAAAGATATATATAATGTAACATGACATCTGTTTTTCAACAGAGTACAATTCTATATATAAATAATTATCTCATCGGTTGTGGAGGTAAAAGTGTATCAAACTACATTATTATCTTAAGAAATAGTTTACACATCAAGACCCCCAATAGCGGAGTGACATTGTTTAAACATCTATAGTATTTGCATCTTTCTGCCAACGCAACTTCAGCATGGTCAAACTAGCTAGTCTTGCACCTTCAAGGCTACAGCTAGAATGTGGAGTATCATTTTAAACAGTTCTGGTGCACTGATCCTGATGCAAGCATTCTGCTGTTAAGTTGCTGACCACTTTTATCCCATCTCTCTGACATCTTGAATACATCCCATCTCTCTGACATCTTGAACACATTCAATCTTTCTGACATCTTGAACACATCCAATCTCTCTGACATCTTGAACACATCCAATCTCTCTGACATCTTGAACACATCACATCTCTCTGACATCTTGAACACATTCAATCTTTCTGACATCTTGAACACATCCCATCTCTCTGACATCTTGAACACATCCCATCTCTCTGACATCTTGAACACATCCCATCTCTCTGACATCTTGAACACATCCCATCTCTCTGACATCGTGAACACATCCCATCTCTCTGACATCTTGAACACATCCCATCTCTCTGACATCTTGAACACATCCCATCTCTCTGACATCTTGAACACCACCCATCTCTCTGACATCTTGAGCACATCCCATCTATCTGACATCTTGAACACATCCCATCTCTCTGACATCGTGAACACATCCCATCTCTCTGACATCTTGAACACATCCCATCTCTCTGACATCGTGAACACATCCCATCTCTCTGACATCTTGAGCACATCCAATCTCTCTGACATCTTGAGCACATCCCATCTCTCTGACATCTTGAACACATCCCATCTCTCTGACATCTTGAACAATCATTTTCAGATTTCTCAGAAGAAAGTTAAAATGTGTTTTTCTCACTTCCTTTATTTATCTTTCAAAATTATTTGAAGGAAACATATGTCAACATTACTGGTCTGCTAATTAAAATATCAATTATAATCAACTTACCATCTGACTGTTTGTCTGTGATGGCAATGAAGTAGGTACTCTTATTCTCCTTACTGGCATATCTTGGAAGAAACATTTTGGAAGGACATGTTATTATGTTCTATATCTATAATTTATGCTTTGTTTCTTTAGATACAAATTCTGGAAGTCTAATCCATCTATTGAACAGTAGAATAATTTTTAATTTGATCACAGATGATAAAAGAATTAGTTGAGGGCATAAAAAAGATGTGGCAAAGAATACTTTAGAAATAACTTAAACAATATTCTATGCTTGTAAAACATATTATTTACATTTCTAAATGATTCTAGAAAGTGTCATGTTTGAAGTGTCTGGACTTTAATATAAAAAATAGTCTCAACTGAGATACATGATATTTAGGGTGCGAATTTCTGTGGTTGCTGTTTTTTTTAAATAAAATTCTACTGTGAATGATATCTCACAGGAAGATAAGAATCTAAATGTTACTTTAATTAATTAAATTATATATGAAGCACTTCCCTAAAACATTGCTAAAGAGAGTTTTTAGATGAGAGAAGAAGAGATACATGAAACAATAGAATGAGAAAAAAATGCTTTGCCCACAAGTTTTAGCACATCTTAAATCAGACAACTCTTCTCATGACACTTACTTAGAAGATTAACAATTTTCAAACAACTTGGTGAAAACCAACATTATGTACATTGAAAACATCTTGACAAATAATATTTTATACTGATCACACAGCCTTATCAAATGTGTGTGTATAATGCCACATCAGACATGGATAAATGGACAAAGTTTATTTAAAGTATATAATATTTTCAGAAGTCAAAAAGGACTTGGCAATGTAAAAGTGTGTTTCTTTTTTCAGTTTTGTTTAAATATAACCAGCCTTTGAAATAATAACTCCACTTCTTGGTCAAAGAAACAAAGAATGGCTAACTCTGAATAAGCTTCAAGAAACCCAGTCTAGTGTTGGAAATAAAAGCATTCAACAGCAACATTAGTAAATTATTAGAACAAAAGCATAATTTGTTTGTACAAGATGATAGTTGGTAGTTGCAGAAAGAGTGGGCTCTTTAAGTGAGTCTCAAATAATGTTAGCAATGATAATCTGTTGAACTCTAGTTAGTTTAATTATAAGCAAAATATTACTGATACACTAGTTGCTATGGCAACATTTATTCATGTATATGTGGAAAAAAAATGTTTTGAATTATGTGCAAGTACCATATCTGTTTTTCCTTTTTTAAATCTCATAAGTAGCATTTTCGCTCTAATTTCTATAAGCACTGAAAATATTGAGCAAAATCCCCAGAGTATGCTATTAAATTCCATTCATTTCTTAAAATTAATATCTTGTGGGTGTAGTTTCAATTTTGACAACAAGCACAAATGTGACTTAAATTAATGTTTGTTTTAATTATCCAGTTCACCACTACTTCTTCCTTCTCTGAACTTGCTCAACAATTACTCCATTCCATTTGCTCTTCCTTAAAAAGACAACAATAAACTGACATAGAGATATGTTGTAGTTTAACTTTGTAGCAAACTTTGATACCTAAGTGCTTCATCCAAACATATCTGACTCATGCACATCATTTTTGAATATCAGACTGTCTTCCTTCTTGATCCCTCTTGTTTGGTCAGACTGATTAAGTTTGTTTCCAGAGACACCACTGGCAAATGGAACAGGATCTCAATCAGCTGTTAGTTACTGATCCTGAAACAAACAGCCATCTACAAGCCACTGACTGCTTTCAAACCTAGTGCTATTTGAGGTCTCGACCCCAGTGGTATTTAGTTCTTGAATGCTTATGAGAACAAAACTTTTAATCATTTGACACTAGTTTGGTGTGAGGATATTCACCTTTTCCACCAAGAATATTATCAAAATGTAAATGATAAATGCCTCTTTTCCTCTTACCTGTTGTTTCCCACATGAAGGCTTGCTTTGTTATTCAGTTATTATCTCTCCCCATCACATTACCAACATATGACCATTGTCTTTTCTTGATTACTGAAGATATTAGTGGTTGATTGGCGATTTCTCTAATTTCTTCGTTTGTTTTGAATTTGTTCAATGCTATACCAAGTATTTTCCTTAGAATCACAGGTTATATTTTTAAGATGCACAGGACAACTAAAATATAGTGATAACCAGCTGCACATCTTCATGCTTAGTGCCAACAATAAACAAGAAATTTTATGGGAAGCATGAGCATGGTTATAGACCCAAAACTGACCATTTCACCTCCACAATTGGCTGCATGGTAATAACCTGTGTTAAAAAAACTGGCTAACTGGGTGAGAAGTGCTGTAGATGTAGGGTATGTTGGTATAGAAGACCGAGTACTTCTATGGTGGACAAGAGAACCCGCTAATTCATTGGTTATTTTGTTTCTTTATTTCTTATAGCTACAACATACGATTTTGTGATTCCCCACCACCTTTACTTCACCCAGCTTTACTGTGTATTCGTATGTTACCTATCAATGTCTGTTTCCAAATCATGCCAGCCATTGACAGCTGCTCTCAACATCACCATCCATATATCTAAGAGCTAATGCTTGCATCTCCACTTTTCCCAGAATTTAAAAAAAAAAAAAAAAAAAAAAAAAGTAAATAATTCTCATGTTAAATTCACATATTTTCCTCTCGGACCAAAGATGGCACATAAGACGGAAGTCGTAGTTCTCAACATTTGACGATTTGATGTTAGTTCTTGGTTGTTTCTTAGCCCCATTGTCGAGCTTTGCCTAGCAACTGTTCTGTTTAGTGTTTCTCTTGGCCTTCCTTGTTTTCTTTAACCAGGAGGTTTTCATATAAATGACCGATGGGGAAATATTTCTTCTTCTCAAATTTACAAGCATCTAATTAATCAAGACAAATTAAACTTTTTAGAATAGGATACAATGAGAGAATAACTTACAAGAATGAAAGAACACAATGTAAGAGAGGTACTGGCAAAATCACCTCCCACCTCTCGACGCTGAAAGGCAAATAACGAAAAGATGAATAACCACACCAGAGTACACATGCGTGAAAGACATCGCCTATGATAGTTATTTTTTTTTCTTAAGGTAGCTTAGTTGTCCATGTGCTCTAGCATTTGGTTCTTGGGGTAAGACTGTGCCGAGGATTTCAATCCTGCTTCGGATCATATATTATTGTGCTTTGTTTTTTTTTTTCTGTTGATTATTTGTAATTTTTTTTTTTGGGGGGGGGGGAGTTTTGTGAACATACCCACCATAGAATATACAAAGAAACAACAGATAGTAGTAGCAGAAGCGAACAGAAGAGCAAAAGACCACACATTATATTTTCCCTTCAGTAGCAGACGCGAACAGAAGAGCAAAAGGCCGCACATTATATCTCCAGCACTCTGAAAAAATGACAAAAAATCAACAGAAAAAAAAACAAAGAACAATATATGGATCGAATACATATTCAGTGAAAACTCATTATTCGGTCCATATATTGTTCTTTATTTTTTTCTGTTGCTGAGGTAATTTTTCCCCGAGTACTGTAAACATACCTCTTCCTCTGAATTGATTCGCCGATTATCGGCTCGGAAGTTTCCCTCTAGAATAATATTAATTTATTATTATTTGTCTACATTATATCTCCCCTCCACGGGGAAAGAAAAATGAGGAAAAAATGAACATAGCTATCTTTATCTAAAATGATTAACCATTCATGAAATGTGTTGTACGAATGACAGGAAACAGTCTGAGAGATAAGATCAGAAATGAAGAACTGAGAAAAAAAGCTAGGAATAGCCCCTGCCATGTAATATATAAGGAAAAACAAGATAAAATGGTTTGGCCACGTGACAAGGCAGAAAGATCAAAACATAACACAACGAGCCTTCAACAAACGTTGTGAGAACACCAGACCCAAGGGTCGACTATGAAAAAGATGGACCGATGGAATATTAGAGGCACTAGGAAACATAATAATCAATAACCTAAGATATGCTGACGATACTGTACTACTAGCAGAAAATCCTAAAGACCTACAACAATTACTTAATGTAATAAACACGACAAGCAAAAAATATGGACTAGATATGAATATCAAAAAGACTAAAACTATGATCATAAACAAAGAAAATACTCAAAACCCACAAGTGGATATCAAAGTTGAAGGAATAGACCTGGAGACAGTTCAGAACTACAACTACCTTGGACATACTATAACCAGTGATGGAAAATGCACATCTGAAATAAACAAAAGAATAGGAATGGCAAAAAGTAATTTTAATGTCATGAAAGACATACTAACATCAAAACAAATAACACCAGAGCTAAAACTAAGAATAGCAAAATGTTACATCTTCTCAATATTCCTATATGGTGCTGAAACATGGACATTAGACAAGAAAACAGAACAGAGAATTGAAGCCTTTGAAATGTGGATATATAGAAGAATAGGTAGAATTGGATGGAAGGAAAAGAAAACAAATGACAAAGTCTTAAAACAACTAAAAATGAAAAGAGAACTTCTGAACACAATTAGAACAAGACAAATGCGATTCTTAGGCCATGTTAAAAGACACAACAGCCTACTGAAAGTGATCCTGGAGGGGAAAATACAAGGTAAAAGAGGCAGAGGCAAACCAAGATTAACATGGACGAGTAACATCAAAAGATGGACAAATCAACCGATGACAACCTGCACCATCAAAGCAAGAGATAGAGCAAAATGGCGCTCCATGGTAGCCAACCTTCGTTGCGGAGACGGCACTCAATGATGATGATGAGGAAACATAACAGCAGCAGAAGAGCAAAAGACCGCAAATTATATCTCCCCTCGACGCTGAAAGGCAGATGAGGAAGGAAAGAAGTAGAACCATTCATGACATTTTGATTACCAGGGGATAGCGCGAACGCAGTCCCCCCTACGAAAAAATTACGCACTCGAGTCACCCACATTTGGGGTGATCGCAGGGGTCAACCCAACCGAAGTGCAATGGAAGGGCCTCACCCTGGAAGTACCTCCTTACTGATCAAGGTTTCTTCCGTGCCAGGTAAGTATGCTTGAAGCTGCCTGGCGATTTCAGGCCATTAAGCTGCTCAAGTTATTTCTTTAAAGCGTTTTAGTATTAGTTATTATGGATTTGTAATTATTAACTTTAGGTTATATTCTTAATGGAAAAACTTTTAATGGAAGTTACATTTGTCATAACAAAATTAAATTTTGATGTAATTTATCACATTTCTACTGTCTAATTGTAGCTACTAGAAATTTTCTTATAAATCTTAGTAAGTTATTCCCCTTTGACCTATTAAATTTAGTGTTTGATGCCAATTATTTATAATCTCCCTTCTTTTTTTTACAGACAAAATATAAAAATTAAACCGATTACCTCCCCTGTATTACATTCTTTCCTTCCTCATTTGTCTTAAAGCGCCGAGGGAAGATATAATTTGAGGTCTTTTGCTACATTTAATTTAAATAATTTAAACCATGAAGTGTAGATCTACATTCTAATCACTCACGGCAATTAAACTGAAATGCTTGCTCCAGGTTCAATTGTATTTGGAACTCTAGAACTTCACACAAATATATATAGGCCTATTTGTCTTTCAATGAGATCATCATCATCATCATGTACCCTGCCGGTTGGCGTAGGCGATCATGTCCCTCCACAATCTTCTATCCACAGTGCATCGTATCAGTTCTGTTATTGATTGTTTTCCATGCCATGACACCAAGCTATCCAGTATTTTCTCCCTTTGTCGTCCGCGATCTCTCTTTCCTTTTATTTTGCCAGTTGTAACCAAGTATTCCAACTTTCCTCTTCTCATGATGTGCCCAGAAATGTTGATTGCTTCTTTCTGATGTTTTTTAAGAGCTCCCTTTTTGTGTTGGCCTCTTTGAGAACTTCCTCATTGGTCTTTTTATCTGTCCAGGGAACTTTCAGCATTCTTCTGAGAAATCCCATCTCTGTGGCCTCTAACCGTCTTTTCATTTGTTTGTCTACTGTCCATGATTCACTTCCATAGGTCAGAATTGGTTTTCAATTAGATCAACATATAATAAAGTCTCTATATACGAATATATAACTTCAAAAAAGCATTTGACAGTATTCATCGAGATTCTTTGTGGAAAATTCTGAAGCAAAATGGCTTACCATCAAAAATCATAAATATTATTAAAGACATGTATGATGGTTACACATGTGCAGTTCGAACAGAGGAAGGACTGAGCGAATGTTTCCCAATAGAAACTGGGGTTAAACAAGGATGTATCTTATCGCCCTTGTTATTTGGTGTTGTTATGGACTTCATAATGAAGAAATGCTGCACTGGTAATAAAGGCATCGGATGGATTCAAGGAGACCATTTAGAGGACCTCGACTTTGCTGATGACATAGTTCTCATCAGCAGTCAGATAAAAACGATGCAAGAAAACACAAATGAACTATCATCAATAGCCAGCAAAATTGGGTTGAGATCAATCATGAGTAGACTAAAGTCATGAAAAGCTTAATTCCAACAGACGACAAAATATACATGGAAAACAAACCAGTGGAAGAGATCGATCACTTTATCTATCTTGGAAGTCACATTGATCGAGAAGGGGATACAATCAAAGAAATTAGAATCAGAATAGCTAAAGCAGCAATGTCTTTCAGAAGCCTTGAAAAGTTGTGGAAATCAAAACTCATCAGCACAAACACAAAACTTAGACTATTCAAATCAAATGTACTATCAACCCTTACGTATGCGTGTGAAAGCTGGAAAACAACAAGAGATATAGAAACAATGTTGGACGCATTCGAAAATAAATGTCTAAGGAAAATATTTGGTATAGCGTGGAACGAATTCAAAACAAACGAGGAAATTAGAGAAATCGCCAATCAACCACAATATCTTCAGTAATAAAGAAAAGACGATGATCATATGTTGGACATGTGATGAGAAGAGATAATAACCGAATAGCAAAGCAAGTCATCATTTGGGAAATAACAGGTAAGAGAAAAAGAGGAAGACCCAGAGAGACACTGAGAAGAACATTGCTGAGAGAGGCAAAAGCAGCAGGAATCGGCTCCCTCAATGAGATAGAGCTTCTTGCACAGAACAGAGACAAATGGCGAGATTTGATAAAATATATTTAAAAGAATTGAAAACTGCCAGAACAAACAAACAAAAATTCAGATAAGAGAAGGAGTATCTTGGTCTACGCCCTCCTATGGGCCGGCTACGGCTCAAAAGGTCAATAGATAGATACGAATATAAGATCAACATATATTAAAGTCTCTCTATATGAATATGGTTGGTTGCATTAGCCCAATGACTAAAGTATTCTAGAGTATTGTGGTAGACTAGAATATTCCTCTTCATCATCCGCCCTTACAAGGACGTGGCGGACGTATTTGCATTGTGTTGTTGTTTGCAGTATAACTGTTATATTTGTGCCTTTCGGCCCAAGACATCCGACTTCAGCATGACATTTTTGAGTACCGGATTGTCTTCCCTCTTCGATCCCTGCATGCTTGGCCAGACTAGAAAGGTTAGTCTGTTACTGGAGGCACCACGGAGAGGTGGAGCAGGGTCTGGATGGTGTTGGTTCATGATCCTGGCGCAAGCCATCAGCTGTGGGTAGCTGACAACTTCCAGCTCTGGTGCTGGGAGGCGCAACTTCGCCTCCCTATATGAATATAAGATCAACATATATTAAAGTCTCTCTATAAGAATATAAGATCAACATACATTAAAGTCTCTCTATAAGATTATAAGATCAACATATATTAAAGTCTCTCTATTAGAATATAAGATCAACATATATTAAAGTCTCTCTATTAGAATATAAGATCAGCATATATTAAAGTCTCTCTATAAGAATATAAGATCAACATATATTAAAGTCTCTCTATTAGAATATAAGATCAACATATATTAAAGTCTCTCTATAAGAATATAAGATCAACATATATTAAAGTCTCTCTATAAGAATATAAGATCAACATATATTAAAGTCTCTCTATAAGAATATAAGATCAACATATGTTAAAGTCTCTCAAAAGAATATAAGATCAACATATATTAACGCAGGAACCATTGAAGGCTATATCTGAAAAGTGTTCCTTCTTGCAGTTTCCTCATATTCCAAGTCCGGCTTGTTGCAGGAGCTACTGAGTTAAGTGCTCTGTGCACACGGTGAGCTGTGTGTCTCATCCATTTTGATCCTGTTTCGATATCTCGCTTGTTTACGATGAATGATGATATCGTATGACAGGGAACAGTTGGCTGTGTTCACTTTCTGCGCGGTTTCACCTTATGTCTTTTGGCGTGTGCTGAGACTGCTACGATGGGGACTACAGTTACCTTTCTTTGTTTGGGAGATGTGTTAATAATTCTGATGATTCCACTGGCACGGGCGATTATGGATTTTAATTTGTTTGCAGTGATACCGAGGCCTTCCATAACCAATAACCAATATTAAAGTCTCTCTATAAAAATATAAGATCAACATATAATAAAGTCTCACTATACGGATATAAGATCAACATATGATAAAGTCTCTCTATACGAAAATGAGATCAACATATATTAAAGTCTCTCTATACGAATATAAGATCAACATATATTAAAGTCTCTCTATACGAATATAAGATCAACATATATTAAAGTCTCTCTATAAGAATATCAGAACTTTGTTAACCTCAGACGGAAGATGTACAAAAGAGGTGAGATGCAGAATGGCTCAGGCAAAAGCAGCTTTCCAAAAAATTAGGAAGATACTATGCAATCCATTTTTGTCAATAGAAACAAGAAAAAAAGTTCTTAAATGTTACGTAAAGCCAGTCTTAACATATGGACGCGAATCATGGACAATAGGACAACAGACAAGAAATCACTGGAGTCTGTAGAAATGTGGTTTTACAGAAGAATGTTGAGAGTACCATGGACAGCTAAGAAGAGTAATGAAGATGTCCTGAGAGAGGTCAAAGCAAAAAGAGAGCTAATTTCCAATATTATGAAGAAACAATCATCATTTTTTGGCCATGTAATGAGAAGAGAACAACTGGAACATATTGTAACAACTGGAAAAATTGAGGGACAAAGAGATAGAGGGAAGCAAAGAGAAAAAAATAACTGACAGCTTAAGAGAATGTCTTGGCAGAAGGTCAACAACAGAAATGATAAATAGCTGCCGAGATCGAAAGTTGTGGAGAGACATGATCACCTATGCTAGAAGGCCCGGTACTTGATGATGATGATAAGAATATAAGATCAGCATATATTAAAGTCTCTCTATAAAAATATAAGATCAACATATATTAAAGTCTCTCTATAAGAATACAAGATTTTAAAACGCAAGCCAGAGAAAGACGTAAGGAGTCTGGGTTGCCGACTCACCCTTTGTCTACCAGGAAATCCTCCAGAATTGGCACCTGGAATGTACATACCCTAAACAAACAGGGAAAAGCTGTACAGGTAGCAGCCTAAATGAGAAATTACAAAATAGATATTCTGGGAATGTGTGAAACAAGATGGCTAGGAACGGAAAGAATAAAACTAAATACAGGAGAGATGATTTTATCATTAGGACACCAGGAACCTGGAGCACAACATAGTGAAGGGGTAGCTATAATGTTATCAAGGAATGCACAGAAGACACTAAAAGAATGGGAAGCAGTAGGGCCAAGACTAATGAGAGCAACATTTATAACAAAAAAACAAAATAAAAAAACACATTATCCAATGCTATGAACCAGCCAACGATAAGGATGATTTAGTTAAAGATGAATTCTACTTTCACCTTTCAAGACTATACAGATGAACAAATAGAAGCATACTATGAAGATCTAAATATAGTTTTGAAGCAAGTGAAGTCTTCAGACATCTTGATTGTAATGGGTGACATGAATGCAAAAGTAGGAAAAGGCAGATATACGACCGTTATAGGAAATCATGGTTTAGGAAAAAGAAATAACAGAGGAGAAAGATTAATTCAATTTTGTGAATAAAACAGGCTGATAATATGTAACACCTACTTTGAGCAAGAGAAAAGGAAATTATACACATGGAAAAGCCCTGGAGATAGAAAGAGGAATCAAATAGATTATATGATGATAAAAGACAGATTCCGGAACAGCGTCAAGAAAGCCAAAACCTATCCAGATATTAATTCAGAGCACAATCCTGCAATGATTAAAATGCAAATGAAATTAAAGAGAAAGAAACAAAATACTAATTCAGCAATACCAATTGATATAACAGTGTTATATCAGAAAGATGTAAAAGAAACTTATACTGTACAAGTAAAGAGCACATATCAGAAGCTGCTAGAAGAAGGGATTGAGCAATACAGAAGAGAAAATCCTGAAGAAAAAGTCACAACCAAATGGCAATGCATAAAAAACAGCATACAAGAATCCTGCATCACCTTACCCAGAAAGGAAAGTAACAAAAAACAATAATGGATAACTGACAACATTTTAGAAAAAATGGAAGAGAGAAGACAAGCGAAGAAAACTGCAATATCCAAGGAAATTGATAATGAAATACGAAAAATGTGCAAAAAGGCAAAAGAAGACTGGCTCAACCAAAGATGTCTAGAAGTCGAAACTATGGAAAGTAAACAAAATTTAAAAGGAATGCACACAGAAATAAAAAGAATGACTAATAAAGACAAAAAAGCTGCAGGAAGCGGATGTATTGCAAACAAAGAGGGAGAATGCTAACAGACAACAAAGATATAATCGTTAGTTAGCAGGAATACATAACAGGATTATTTCATGACAAAAGGGACAAAAAAACTATTTATAAAATGTACATCCAGCTATAAAATTCTAAAATCTGAAGTAGAAAAAGCTATAAAAACAATGATAAAGGGAAAAGCAGCAGGACCTGACAATATACAGATAGAGATGATACAGGCACTAGAAGATTTCGGCATTGAAGTGATCACAGACATATGCAATGACATATACCATACAGGATACATACCAAATGAACTAAAAACATCAACTTTCATTGCATTGCCTAAAAAGAATGGTGCAATTGAATGAAGTGATTTTAGAACAATAAGCCTAATGAGCCAGGTAACAAAAATTTTACTAAAAGTTATACAAGGAAGAATTCAGAATAAAATTAATACTGAATTAGATGAGCAGCAATTCGGATTCAGGAAAAACAGTGGGACAAAAGAAGCCATATTCAGCATGAGGACATTGATTGAAAAGTACATAGAAGTAAACAAACCAATATATGCCTGGGGTTAAGGCATAAAAATGCGAAGCTGCAGTAAAGCTGAATATGAGGAAAAATTAAAAAATAAAAAAGGTATGTAAGAAGCTTTACGTGACAAGTGGACGACACAGACTAAACAACGTTTCGGCTCAATAGGCCTTCATCAGGAACAAACAATAAAAACACACACACACAAATTAATAACGAAACAACCAAAACAAAAACAAAACTAAGATATAAATACTAAAGTAAACACTAAGGACGAAATACAAACATTAAGTAGCAGCTGTATTGTACTAGTAAAGGGTTAAGGCATAAAAATGCGAAGCTGCAGTAAAGCTGAATATGAGGAAAAATTAAAAAATAAAAAAGGTATGTAAGAAGCTTTACGTGACAAGTGGACGACACAGACTAAACAACGTTTCGGCTCAATAGGCCTTCATCAGGAACAAACAATAAAAACACACACACACAAATTAATAACGAAACAACCAAAACAAAAACAAAACTAAGATATAAATACTAAAGTAAACACTAAGGACGAAATACAAACATTAAGTAGCAGCTGTATTGTACTAGTAAAGGGTTAAGGCATAAAAATGCGAAGCTGCAGTAAAGCTGAATATGAGGAAAAATTAAAAAATAAAAAAAGGTATGTAAGAAGCTTTACGTGACAAGTGGACGACACAGACTAAACAACGTTTCGGCTCAATAGGCCTTCATCAGGAACAAACAATAAAAACACACACACACAAATTAATAACGAAACAACCAAAACAAAAACAAAACTAAGATATAAATACTAAAGTAAACACTAAGGACGAAATACAAACATTAAGTAGCAGCTGTATTGTACTAGTAAAGGGTTAAGGCATAAAAATGCGAAGCTGCAGTATATCTGAATATGAGGAAAAATTAAAAAATAAAAAAAGGTATGTAAGAAGCTTTACGTGACAAGTGGACGACACAGACTAAACAATGTTTCGGCTCAATAGGCCTTCATCAGGAACAAACAATAAAAACACACACACACAAATTAATAACGAAACAACCAAAACAAAAACAAAACTAAGATATAAATACTAAAGTAAACACTAAGGACGAAATACAAACATTAAGTAGCAGCTGTATTGTACTAGTAAAGGGTTAAGGCATAAAAATGCGAAGCTGCAGTAAAGCTGAATATGAGGAAAAATTAAAAAATAAAAAAAGGTATGTAAGAAGCATTACGTGACAAGTGGACGACACAGACTAAACAACGTTTCGGCTCAATAGGCCTTCATCAGGAACAAACAATAAAAACACACACACACAAATTAATAACGAAACAACCAAAACAAAAACAAAACTAAGATATAAATACTAAAGTAAACACTAAGGACGAAATACAAACATTAAGTAGCAGCTGTATTGTACTAGTAAAGGGTTAAGGCATAAAAATGCGAAGCTGCAGTAAAGCTGAATATGAGGAAAAATTAAAAAATAAAAAAAGGTATGTAAGAAGCTTTACGTGACAAGTGGACGACACAGACTAAACAACGTTTCGGCTCAATAGGCCTTCATCAGGAACAAACAATAAAAACACACACACACACAAATTAATAACGAAACAACCAAAACAAAAACAAAACTAAGATATAAATACTAAAGTAAACACTAAGGACGAAATACAAACATTAAGTAGCAGCTGTATTGTACTAGTAAAGGGTTAAGGCATAAAAATGCGAAGCTGCATTAAAGCTGAATATGAGGAAAAATTAAAAAATAAAAAAAGGTATGTAAGAAGCTTTACGTGACAAGTGGACGACACAGACTAAACAACGTTTCGGCTCAATAGGCCTTCATCAGGAACAAACAATAAAAACACACACACACAAATTAATAACGAAACAACCAAACAAAAACAAAACTAAGATATAAATACTAAAGTAAACACTAAGGACGAAATACAAACATTAAGTAGCAGCTGTATTGTACTAGTAAAGGGTTAAGGCATAAAAATGCGAAGCTGCAGTAAAGCTGAATATGAGGAAAAATTAAAAATAAAAAAAGGTATGTAAGAAGCTTTACGTGACAAGTGGACGACACAGACTAAACAACGTTTCGGCTCAATAGGCCTTCATCAGGAACAAACAATAAAAACACACACACACAAATTAATAACGAAACAACCAAAACAAAAACAAAACTAAGATATAAATACTAAAGTAAACACTAAGGACGAAATACAAACATTAAGTAGCAGCTGTATTGTACTAGTAAAGGGTTAAGGCATAAAAATGCGAAGCTGCAGTAAAGCTGAATATGAGGAAAAATTAAAAAATAAAAAAAGGTATGTAAGAAGCTTTACGTGACAAGTGGACGACACAGACTAAACAACGTTTCGGCTCAATAGACCTTCATCAGGAACAAACAATAAAAACACACACACACAAATTAATAACGAAACAACCAAAACAAAAACAAAACTAAGATATAAATACTAAAGTAAACACTAAGGACGAAATACAAACATTAAGTAGCAGCTGTATTGTACTAGTAAAGGGTTAAGGCATAAAAATGCGAAACTGCAGTAAAGCTGAATATGAGGAAAAATTAAAAAATAAAAAAAGGTATGTAAGAAGCTTTACGTGACAAGTGGACGACACAGACTAAACAACGTTTCGGCTCAATAGGCCTTCATCAGGAACAAACAATAAAAACACACACACACAAATTAATAACGAAACAACCAAAACAATGCAGCTTCGCATTTTTATGCCTTAACCCTTTACTAGTACAATACAGCTGCTACTTAATGTTTGTATTTCGTCCTTAGTGTTTACTTTAGTATTTATATCTTAGTTTTGTTTTTGTTTTGGTTGTTTCGTTATTAATTTGTGTGTGTGTGTTTTTATTGTTTGTTCCTGATGAAGGCCTATTGAGCCGAAACGTTGTTTAGTCTGTGTCGTCCACTTGTCACGTAAAGCTTCTTACATACCTTTTTTTATTTTTTAATTTTTCCTCATATTCAGCTTTACTGCAGCTTCGCATTTTTATGCCTTAACCCTTTACTAGTACAATACAGCTGCTACTTAATGTTTGTATTTCGTCCTTAGTGTTTACTTTAGTATTTATATCTTAGTTTTGTTTTTGTTTTGGTTGTTTCGTTATTAATTTGTGTGTGTGTGTTTTTATTGTTTGTTCCTGATGAAGGCCTATTGAGCCGAAACGTTGTTTAGTCTGTGTCGTCCACTTGTCACGTAAAGCTTCTTACATACCTTTTTTATTTTTTAATTTTTCCTCATATTCAGCTTTACTGCAGCTTCGCATTTTTATGCCTTAACCCTTTACTAGTACAATACAGCTGCTACTTAATGTTTGTATTTCGTCCTTAGTGTTTACTTTAGTATTTATATCTTAGTTTTGTTTTTGTTTTGGTTGTTTCGTTATTAATTTGTGTGTGTGTGTTTTTATTGTTTGTTCCTGATGAAGGCCTATTGAGCCGAAACGTTGTTTAGTCTGTGTCGTCCACTTGTCACGTAAAGCTTCTTACATACCTTTTTTTATTTTTTAATTTTTCCTCATATTCAGCTTTACTGCAGCTTCGCATTTTTATGCCTTAACCCTTTACTAGTACAATACAGCTGCTACTTAATGTTTGTATTTCGTCCTTAGTGTTTACTTTAGTATTTATATCTTAGTTTTGTTTTTGTTTTGGTTGTTTCGTTATTAATTTGTGTGTGTGTGTTTTTATTGTTTGTTCCTGATGAAGGCCTATTGAGCCGAAACGTTGTTTAGTCTGTGTCGTCCACTTGTCACGTAAAGCTTCTTACATACCTTTTTTTATTTTTTTATTTTTTAATTTTTCCTCATATTCAGCTTTACTGCAGCTTCGCATTTTTATGCCTTAACCCTTTACTAGTACAATACAGCTGCTACTTAATGTTTGTATTTCGTCCTTAGTGTTTACTTTAGTATTTATATCTTAGTTTTGTTTTTGTTTTGGTTGTTTCGTTATTAATTTGTGTGTGTGTGTTTTTATTGTTTGTTCCTGATGAAGGCCTATTGAGCCGAAACGTTGTTTAGTCTGTGTCGTCCACTTGTCACGTAAAGCTTCTTACATACCTTTTTTTATTTTTTTAATTTTTCTTCAATATATGCCTGCTTCATAGACTACACCAAAGCATTTGATAGAATACACCATAATCAACTTATAGACTGCCTAAAAGATATAAATCTGGATGACACAGACATATGACTGATATGTAATTTGTACTGGGCGCAAACAGCAATAATAAAATATAACAAGGAGAACTCTACACCCATTGATATAAAAAGAGGAGTAAGACAAGGATGCATCCTATCACCAAGCTTGTTCAATTTATACACTGAACAAACCTTTAAAAACATCACTGAGATGCCAGGCCTAAACATTAATGGGCAGATAATCAATAACCTAAGATATGCTGATGACACTGTACTACTAGCAGAAACTCCTAAAGATCTACAACAATTACTTACTGTAATAAATATGACAAGCAAAAAATATGGACTAGATATGAATATCAAAAAGACTAAAACTATGATCATAAACAAAGGATATTTTCAAGATCTACAATTAAATTAAATATCAAAGTGGAAGGAATACATCTGGAGACAGTTCAGAACTACAATTACCTGGGACATACTATAACCAGTGATGGAAAATGTACAACTGAAATAAATAAAAGAATAGGTATGGCAAAAAGTAATTTCAATGCCATGAAAAATATACTAACATCAAAACAAATAACACCAGGACTAAAACTAAGAACAG
Source organism: Megaustenia siamemsis (assembly GCA_032433765.1). Lineage (NCBI taxonomy): Eukaryota > Metazoa > Mollusca > Gastropoda > Stylommatophora > Ariophantidae > Megaustenia > Megaustenia siamemsis. The sequence goes on from JAVIAB010000051.1 coordinate 109,461,493, forward strand.
CAAAATGTTACATCTTCTCAATATTCCTGTATGGTGCAGAAACATGGACATTAGACCAGAAAACAGAACAGAAAATTGAAGCCTTTGAAATGTGGATTTATAGAAGAATAGGTAGAATTGGATGGGAAGAAAAGAAAACAAACGAGGAAGTTTTAAAACAACTAAAAATGAAAAGAGAACTACTAAACACAATTAGAGCAAGACAAGTGACATTTTTGGGTCATGTTAAAAGACACAACAGCCTAATAAAAGTAATATTGGAAGGGAAAATACAAGGTAAAAGAGGCAGAGGCAGACCAAGACTAACATGGACGAGTAACATCAAAAGATGGACAAGTCAGGCTATGACAATCTGCACCATCAAAGCAAGAGACAGAGTGGAATGGTGCTCCATGGTAGCCAACCTTCGATGTGGAGACGGCATTCAACGATGATGACGTCTAGTTGCCGTCTGTAAAGATAACTTGCTTTATGACTGGCGTCTCGTCTATCCTCACTAAATGTAGCAAACAAGGTAGAGGAAAGACTTGAAAGATATGTCTTTCTATTTGAACATTGGAAATTCATTCATTCCCATTTGTTCATTCATTCTCATGAATTAAATATTATTGTTTTAAAAATGGACATTGATTTTATATTGTAAATCTGTAAATACAGATTGGCATTAAAAGTTTTAAATTGGTAAACAGCAGCATTCCTGCAGGTCCACACTAAATTTCTGTATTCCGATAGCAGAATCAAGGATTTAGTGTAGAATTGTTGTGTTGTTGTTTTTGGCAGTGTGTTGAGCATGATAGATCTGTATAAGGTCTACTTTGTGTGTAGTGTGTGTTTCTAGTGTGTGCTGTAAAGCTGTTCTTGCTGGTATGATTGTGCTGCATTCGTACAATATGTGTTCTTCTGTTTCTTGTATGTTTCGTCTGCAAAGTTGGCATTTGGCTGTCTGTCCTGATATGTGAGCTTCCCTTTCTGTTGTGGGTGTCATGCTGTATATGAGTCTGTATGTGACTTCCCTTGCTTTGGGAGCAATGTGTGGATTGTGGAGGTTTGAGAAGGTGCTGGTATAGTCTGTGAGAAAGTATTTTTGGCCCCTCTTGATTCTGAGCTGTAGTGGAGGTGCTTGTTGTTTAATGGGGTGTTTGTAAATGGTGTTTGTCTTTTGATATAATAGGTTGTTGTGACCTTGGATGGCTTGAATGCAAGTTTTGTAGAATGTGGGTGTGGGACTGAAGTGGTGAGGTACTGAGTTGTTAGGTTTTCTGAATTTGAATAATCTAAGTCCCATGTAGTAGTGTGCGAACGTATGATTGAATGGTTGTTGGATGATGCGGCTCACGTGACTTATCCTGAGATCTTTAATTTGTGTGTGTATGTCCTGTAGTGAAATCCCTTCTTGTTTTTTGTGCTGTATCAGTGTTTTGTGTTGTATGCTGTGTATCGTGTGTCCAAAAACAAAATGTCTAATCAGTTTGCCTATTTCTGTTATTGTTAGTTGAGGTGGATTAAGGACTGTAGCTATGTATGTTAGTTTTGGGATGATGCAAGTGTTTTACGATGATGCTCCTACCAAAAATTGTGGATGTTTTGTATTTGTATCTGTGCAGCATGTCTGTTATCTTTGTGACTAGGTTCTGCCATGTTGGTTTGTGTGTTCTGTTTGGGTTGCAAGGATATGTTATTCCATACAATTTGATGTTAGGAACGGGTGTTAGAGCAGAGGGAAAGGTCCACTTTGTTCTTCCACTTGCCTATGCCCATGATGAATGATTTCTGTATGTTAATCTGTGCCCCGCTGCCTTTCCCAAATTCTGTAAATGTATTGAGAATGTTGTCTATTGATGTAATGTTTGATGGAAAGATGACAGTATCATCAGCGTAGGCTAACAATTTCTGCTCTCCTTTCCCTGGTGTGAATGTGCCCTTTATGGAACTGTCTTGTCTGATGCTCTCTAGGAGCGGTTCTATGGTCAGAGCATAAAGTAGAGGAGAGAGGGAGCACCCCTATCTAACCGATCTGGTTAGTCTGAAGGCCTCTGTGAACGAATGGTTCACTAGCACTTTACTTTCAGGTCTAGAGTACAGAATCTGTATCCACTGCCTGAAACGTTCTTCTATATTGCAATTCAGTAGTGTCTTGTGGAGGTAGGAATGAGTTACCCTGTTGAAGGCTTTCTCTTGGTCGAGAGATAGGATGGAAGACTGGCTGTCTTTGTCATGAGTGTACGTTATGATGTCTTGTATAAAGTGTGTGTGCTGGTGGATGTTTCTGCCCTGTCCACTGCACTGTTGATATTTGTGAAAGAGTGTTGTCATGAAAGGTTTGAGTTTGTCTGTTAATGCTTTTATTAGAATTTTGTAGTCTGTGTTAAGTAGTGAAATGGGTCTGTAGTTTATAAGGAGTGATTTGTCTGTGGAGGAAGTTGTTTCTTTGTTCATATATCTGTGTACATTCTGAGAAGAAAAGGGCCTAAGAGAGGTAAGAAATGTTGGAAGAATTCTGTTATGAGACTGTCAGGTCCCGGAGATTTGTTCTTTTGCATTGCTTGTACTGCGTTTGTTATGTCAGCTAGTGTGAGTTCTTCGTCAAGTTTTTCCTTGTCAGCATCTGGTAGTTTCCTTGTGTATTGCATGAATTTGTCTTGTATGTTTGAATGTGTGTTACTTTCCGTATAGAGGTTCTTGTAATAGTTTTCTAATGCTTTCATTATATTTGAAGTGTCAGTCTGTGTGTTGCCGTCTACATCTAATATTTTCCCTATTTGTCTGTTTCGTTGTATGCTCTGTTCTATTGCCATGTATTGTTTGCTGGGAATTTTCTATGTGATTGTCTTTAAGCCTGTGCGAAGCAGTGCTCCGTGAAATTTGTGATGTCTGTGCTGTTCCAACTCCTCCTCTAGTGTGGGGATATTGGCTGCATGTTTATCTATTTGTTTTGTTAATTTTATGGCTTCTTCTAGCAATTTCTCTTGTCTTAATCTGTTTTGTTTATCCGCAGTGCTAGAATCTGTGTTCTTTCCTGTATAGTGTTTTTGAGGAGTTCCCAATGTTGCTGTACATCGTCTATGTCTTTGTCGTCAGTGTATAACTGGATAATTTGTTTTATATGTTCTCTGTATGTTTGTTCTGCAGTAGGGTGCTATTGAATTTCCAGTGAGGTGACCTCCTGAAATGAGTGTTTGTGTGTGCGGTGTTAATTGTTGCAATGGCTGCCTTGTGGTCTGTAAACTGGAGTGTGTCTGTGACATGTGTGGCCTGGCTGATGAAACTCGTGGATGGGACATAAATCCTGTCTAGCCATGTTGCCCTGTTGTGGGAGTTGCTGAGTCATTACGGAATCCCCATAAAGTTTATTAACCTGATAAAAACATTGTATGAAGGAATGAAATGTAGTGTGGTGCATGAAGGACAGTTTACAGAAGCATTTGAAAGAAGAACAGGAGTAAGGCAGGGATGCCTTCTGTCTCCATTTCTCTTTCTACTGGCCATAGATTGGATTATGAAGATAACTCAAAACAACAGAAATAGAATCCAGTGGTCACTGACCAAGCAACTTGATGATTTAGACCTTGCTGATGACATAGCTCTCCTATCACACAGCCATCAACAGATGCAGGATAAAATGAGCATACTTGATGAGAGATCACAACAGCTAGGACTGAAGATTAATAGAAATAAGACCAACATTATGAGAATTAATGCACTTGGCAATAATCATATAAAATTAGGAGAAATACCTCTACTAGACGTACAATCTTACATATATCTGTGCAGTAATATAGATAATGAAGAAATGCTGCACTGGTAATAAAGGCATCGAATGGATACAAGGAGACCATTTGGAGGACCTCGACTTTGCTGATGACATAGTTCTCATCAGCAGTCAGATAAAAACGATGCAGGAAAACACAAATGAACTATCATCAATAGCCAGCAAAATTGGGCTTGAGGTCAATCATGAAAAGACTAAAGTCATGAAAAGTTTAATTCCAACAAGTGACAAAATATACATGGAAAACAAACCAGTAGAAGAGATCGATCACTTTATCTATCTTGGAAGTCACATTGATCGAAAAGGGGATACGAGCAAAGAAATTAGAATCAGACTGGCTAAAGCAGCAATGTCTTTCAGAAGCCTTGAAAAGTTGTGGAAATCAAAACTCATTAGCACAAACACAAAACTTAGGCTATTCAAATCAAATGTACTATCAACCCTTACGTATGCGTCTGAAAGCTGGAAAACAACAAGAGATATAGAAACAAAGTTGAACGCATTCGAAAATAAATGTCTAAGGAAAATACTTGGTATAGAATGGAACGAATTCAAAACAAACGAGGAAATTAGAGAAATCGCCAATCAACCACTAATATCTTCAGTAATAAAGAAAAGACGATGGTCATACGTTGGACATGTGATGAGAAGAGATAATAATCGAATAGCAAAGCAAGCCCTCATATGGGAAACAACAGGTAAAAGAAAAAGAGGAAGACCCAGGGAGACACTGAGAAGAACATTGATGAGAGAGGCAAGAGCAGCAGGAATCGGCTCCCTCAATGAGATAGAACTGCTTGCACAGAACAGAGACAGATGGCGAGATTTAATAAAATATCTTTAAAAGAAAACTGCTAGAACAAAAATTCATATAGGAGAAGGTGTATCTTGGTCTACGCCCTATGGGCCGGTTACGGCTCGAAAGGTCAATAGATAGATAGAATATAGATAAAGAGGGAGGAACAGAAAATGATACAAAAATAAGGATATCAAAAGCAAGAGGAGCTTTCGTTGCACTGGGAAACATATGGAAATCCAAAGGAATTAGGTTAAATACAAAAATAAAAATTTTCAACTCAAATGTTAAGTCAGTCCTATTATATGGCTGTGAAACATGGAGAACAACAAAATTGACAATCATGAAGATACAGACCACATCATTTCATTTTCATTAATGGATGCTTATGCAGAATAAAAGGATGGAAATGACAGAACAAAATCGCTAACATAGAATTATGGAAATATACCAGTGGATAAAAAGATACAGGGAAGACGATGGCGGCGATGGATAGGACACACACTGCTGAGGCCAACTGAGATTATTACACAACAGGCCCTTTTTTGGAATCTCCAGGGGAAAAGACAAAGAGGAAGACCAAGAATTCTTGGACAAGACAGATAGATGCAGAGATGAAGATGATGGGGAAGACATGGAATGATCTTAAAAGAATGGCAAAAAACAGAATGACTTGGAAAGTGTTTGTTTAAGACCTATGCTCCACTGGGAGCTAAAAAGGTAGAAGAAGCATACTCGGAAAAAATGACAAATAATCAACAACAGAAAAAAAAAACAAAGAACAATATATGGATCGAAGCAGGATCGAATCCGTATTCAGTGAAAACTCATTATTCAGTCCATATATTGTTCTTTCTTTTATTTTCTGTTGATGATTTGTCATTTTCTCTGAGTACTGTAAACATAGCTCTTCCTCTGAATTGATTCGCCGATTATCGCATCGGAAGTTTCCCTCTATAATAATATTAATTTATTATTATTTGTCTACATTGTATCTCCCCTTGACATGGAAAGACAAATGAGGAAGGAAATATTGAACATAGATATCTTTATCTAAAATTATTAACTAACCTCAACCTTATATTCACATACTTACCCGTATGTGAAAAGTCTGTGACGGTGGATGGGGCAGATGAATCAGAAATGATCAATGGCCCAGAAAGTGAAAACAGCAAAGTGTGTGGTACACATGAGGCATATTCAGAACACGAAAGACGAATATGGCAGACCACTGTGAAAGAGATTGGAGCATCATTATGTAACACTCCAAGAAAGCCATGGATAGAAATTCTAACTATTGTTTTAAGAATGTGGAAATATAGAAGAATAGGTAGAATCGGATGGAAAGAAAGAAAACAAAAGATGAAGTTTTAAAACAACTAAAATAAAAAGAGAACTACTAAATACAATTAAGACAAGACAAATGAAATCTTTGGGGCACGTTAAAAGACACAGCTACTAAAAGTAATACTGGAAGGGAAAATACAATGTAAAATAGGCAGACCAAGACTAACGAGTAACATCAAAAGATGGACAAGTCAATCTATGACAACCTGAACCATCAAAGCAAGAAGCATGAGTGGAATGGCGATCTATGGTAGCCAACCTTCGCTGCAGAGACGGCACTCGATGATGATGAAGAACCTCAACCATTCATGACATTTTGATTACCAGGGGATAGCGCGAACGCAGTCCCCCCTACGAAAAAATTACGCACTCGAGTCACCCACATTTGGGGTGATCGCAGGGGTCAACCCAACCGAAGTGCAATGGAAGGGCCTACCCTGGAAGTACCTCCTTAATTTTTTTTTCTTTTTTTTTTAATTATTCTTAATTTTTTTCAAATTAAATACATTTCATTTACAACAATAGTTACATTTCTTTGCTACTACTCACATTTCATTTTACAACAATATAGGAAATTCATTCATTCACGCTCACGATTTATATTTTATTGTTTTAAAATGTACGTTGATTTCCTATTATAAGTCTGTAAAGTCCATGGTAGCCAACCTTCGATGTGGAGACGGCATTCAACGATGATGACGTCTAGTTGCCGTCTGTAAAGATAACTTGCTTTATGACTGGCGTCTCGTCTATCCTCACTAAATGTAGCAAACAAGGTAGAGGAAAGACTTGAAAGATATGTCTTTCTATTTGACATTGGAAATTCATTCATTCCCATTTGTTCATTCATTCTCATGAATTAAATATTATTGTTTTAAAAATGGACATTGATTTTATATTGTAAATCTGTAAATACAGATTGGCATTAAAAGTTTTAAATTGGTAAACAGCAGCATTCCTGCAGGTCCACACTAAATTTCTGTATTCCGATAGCAGAATCAGGGATTTAGTGTAGAATTGTTGTGTTGTTGTTTTTGGCAGTGTGTTGAGCATGATAGATCTGTATAAGTCTACTTTGTGTGTAGTGTGTGTTTCTAGTGTGTGTTGTAAAGCCGTTCTTGCTGGTATGATTGTGCAGCATTCATAGAATAAGATGTTCTTCTGTTTCTTGTATGTTTTGTCTTGGATCGATGGAATATTAGAGGCAATAGGAAACATAACAGCAGCAGAGGCGAACAGAAGACCGCAAATTATATCTCCCCTCGACGATGAAATCAGAATAGGTGAGGAAGGAAAGAGTAAGAACCATTTATAACATTTTGATTTCCAGGGGATAGCGCGAACGCAGTCCCCCCTACGAAAAAATTACGCACTCGAGTCACCCACATTTGGGGTGATCGCAGGGGTCAACCCAACCGAAGTGCAATGGAAGGGCCTCACCCTGGAAGTACCTCCTTACTGATCAAGGTTTCTTCCGTGCCAGGTAAGTATGCTTGAAGCTGCCTGGCGATTTCAGGCCATTAAGCTGCTCAAGTTATTTCTTTAAAGCGTTTTAGTATTAGTTATTATGGATTTGTAATTATTAACTTTAGGTTATATTCTTAATGTAAAAATTTTTAATGGAAGTTACATTTGTCATAACAAAATTAAATTTTGATGTAATTTATCACATTTCTATTGTCTAATTGTAGCCACTGGAAATTTTCTGATAAATGTTAGTAAGTTATTCCCCTTTGATCAATGAAATTTAGTATTTGATACCAATTATTTATAATCTCCCCTTTTTAAAGGATAAAATAAGATAAAAATTAAACCGATTACCTCCCCTGCATTACATTCATTCCTTCCTCATTTGTATTACAGCGCCCAGGGAAGATGTAATTTGAGGTCTTTTGCTACATTTAATTTAAATAATTTAAACCATGAAGTGTAGATCTACATTCTAATCACTCATGGCAATTAAACTGAAATGCTTGCTCCAGGTTCAATTGTATTTGAAACTCTAGAACTTCACACAAATATATATAGGCCTATTTGTCTTTCAATGAGATCAACATATAATAAAGTCTCTCTATACGAATATACAATAGAAACAAGAAAAAGAGTTCTTAAATGTTATATAGAGCCAGTCTTAACATATGGATGCGAATCATGGACAACAGGATAACAGACAAGAAAATTACTGGAGTCTGTAGAAATGTGGTTTTACAGAAGAATGTTGAGAGTACCATGGACAGCTAAGAAGAGTAATGAAGATAATGATGAAAGCAAAAGAGAGCTAATTTCCAATATTAGGAAGAGACAATCATCAATTTTTGGCCATGTAATGAGAAGAGAACAACTGGAATATATTGTAACAACTGGGAAAATTGAGGGACGAAGAGATAGAAGAAAGCAAAGAGAAAAAATAACAGACAGCTTAAGAGAATGGCTTGGCAGAAGGTCAACAACAGAAATGATAAATAGCTGCCGAGATCGAAAGTTGTGAAGAGACATGATCACCTACGCCAGTAGACCTGGTACTTGATGATGATGATACGAATATAAGATCAACATATATTAAAGTCTCTCTATAAGAATATAAGATCAATATATTATAAAGTCTCTCTATTAGAATATAAGATCAATATATTATAAAGTCTCTCTATAAGAATATAAGATCAACATATATTAAAGTCTCTCTATAAGAATATAAGATCAACATATATTAAAGTCTCTCTATAAGAATATAAGATCAATATATTATAAAGTCTCTCTATAAGAATATAAGATCAACATATGTTAAAGTCTCTCTATAAGAATATAAGATCAACATATATTAAAGTCTCTCTATAAGAATATAAGATCAACATATTATAAAGTCTCTCTATAAGAATATAAGATCAACATATATTAAAGTCTCTCTATAAGAATATAAGATCAACATATATTAAAGTCTCTCTATAAGAATATAAGATCAATATATAATGAAGTCTCTCTATAAGTATATCAGGTCTATATTTCATTAACAAAACGGGAAAACAACAAGAGATAGAGAAACAAAGTTGAACACATTAGAAAATAAGTGTCTAAGGAAAATACATGGTATAGCGTGGAGCGAATTAAAAACAAATGAGAAAATTAGAGATATTGCCAATTAACCACTAATATCTTCAGTAATAAAGAAAAGACGATGGTCATATGTTGGACATGTGATAAGAAGAGATAATAACTGAATAGCAAAGCAAGCCCTTGCCCGTGCGCTGCCAGGGCCCGAAAGGGGAGTAAAGAATAGCGGCACTGTACCCTACCAGGCATGTTCGTAAGAGACGAGAAAGGAGGTTTGGTTGGGCATGTGACTGGCTATCCCATACTGTAAAAAAAATAAGCCGAAAAAACTTCACAAACATGCACAAGTCAAAGAGAGAAAAAGTAAATCCGCCATCGACGAAAGATAAGGGCTCTCTGTTTAAGAGACGTATGACGCAAGCCGGAGAAAGCCGTAAGGAGTCCGGGTTGCCGACTCACCCTTTGTCTACCAGGAAATCCTCCAGAATTGGCACCTGGAATGTACGTACCCTAAATGAACAAGGAAAAGCTGCACAGGTAGCAGCAGAAATGACAAACTACAAGATAGATATTCTGGGAATGTGTGAAACAAGATGTCTAGGAATGGAAAGAATAAAACTAAATACAGGAGAGATGATTTTATCATCAGGACACCAGGAACCTGGAGAACAACATAGTGAAGGGGTAGCTACAATTTTATCAAGGAATGCACAGAAGACACTAATAGAATGGGAAGCAGTAGGACCAAGACTAATGAGAGCACATTTAAAACAAAAAAAAATAAAATAAAATAAAATTACACATTATCCAATGCTATGCACCAACTAACGATAAGGATGATTTAGTTAAAGATGATTTCTATAAACAGCTACAATGTCAGATGGATGCAAGATGAGTCAAGGATATTATAATCTTGATGGGAGACCTAAGTGCTAAAGTAGGATCAGACAACAAAGGCTTCGAAGAGATTATGGGAAAACATGGACTTGGAGATATAAATGAGAATGGAGAGATATTTGTGAATTTCTGCGCCCTTAATCAAGTGAGCCTAGGAGGAACAATATTCCAACATAAAAGAATACACAAAGCTACATGGGTGTCACCAGATCATAGAACAGAAAATCAAATTGATCACATATGTATTAATAAAATGTTTAAGTCATCCTTACAGGATGTAAAAGTATATAGAGGGGCAGATATAGCTTCTGATCATCATCTTCTGTTAGCCAAACTTAAAATTAAACTAAAAAGGTATACTACAACGAATAAGGGTTGAAAGTATTTCAATGTAGGGTTTCTTAAAGAACAAGGAATTAAAGATAAATTCGCAGTCACAATATTAAACAACTACCAAGTCCTCCAATAACTAGAAAATACAATAAATATTAAGCAATTGTTGTAGGTCTTTAGGATTTTCTGCTAGTAGAACAGTATCATCAGCATATCTTAGGTTATTGATTATCTTTCCATTAATGTTTAGGCCTGGTATCTCTGTGATGTTTTTAAAGATTTGCTCAGTGTATAGATTGAACAAGCTTGGTGATAGGACGCATCCTTGTCTTACTCCTCTTTTTATGTCCATGGGTGTAGAGTTCTCCTTGTTATATCTTATTATTGCTGTTTGCTCCCAGTACAAATTACATATTAGTCGTATGTCTGTGTCGTCTAGATTTATATCCTCTAGGCAGTCTATGAGTTGGTTATGGTGTATTCTATCGAAAGCTTTGGTGTAGTCTATAAAGCAGGCATATATTGGTTTGTTTACTTCTGTGTACTTTTCAATCAATGTTCTCATGCTGAATATGGCTTCTTTTGTCCCACTGTTTTTCCTGAATCCAAATTGTTGCTCATCTAATTCAGTATTGATTTTATTCTGAATCCTTCCCTGTATAACTTTTAGTAAAATTTTTGTTACCTGGCTCATTAGGCTTATTGTTCTGAAATCACTGCATTCAACTGCACCGTTCTTTTTAGGCAATGCAATGAAAGTTGATGTTTTTAGATCGTTTGGTATGTATCCTGTATGGTATATGTCATTGCATATGTCTGTGATCACTTCGACGCCAAACTCTTCTAGAGCCTGTATCATCTCTTTCTGTATATAAGTCAGGCCCTGCTGCCTTTCCCTTTTTATATTTATTTATTATTTTATAACAAGCAAAAAATATGGACTGGAGATGAATATCAAAAAAGACTAAAACTATGATCATAAACAAAGAAAATTCTCAAGACCTACAATTAAATATCACAGTTGAGGGAATACATCTGGAGACAGTCCAGAGCTACAACTACCTGGGATATACTATAACCAATGATGGAAAATGCAAAACTGAAATAAACAAAAGAATAGGTATGGCAAAAAGTAATTTTAATGCCATGAAAAATATACTAACAACAAAACAAATATCAGCAGGGCTGAAACTAAGAATGGCAAAATGTTACATCTTCTCAATATTCCTGTATGGTGCAGAAACATGGACATTAGACAAGAAAACAGAACAGAAAATTGAAGCCTTTGAAATGTGGATTTATAGAAGAATAGGTAGAATTGGATGGAAACAAAAGATAACAAACGATAAAGTTTTAAAACAACTGAAAATAAAAAGAGAACTACTAAATACAATTAAGACAAGACAAATGAAATTTTTGGGGCATGTTAAAAGACACAACAGCCTACTAAAAGTAATATTGGAAGGAAAATACAAGGTGGCAGAGGCAGACCAAGACTAACATGGACGAGTAACATCAAAAGATGGACAAGTCAATCTATGTCAGCCTGCACCATCAAAGCAAGAGACAGAGTAGAATGGCGATCCATGGTAGCCAACCTTCATTGCGGAGAAGGCACGTGATGATGATGATGATGACAATAATATAGAAGATCATTGGAAACAGGTAAAAGATATATGGAAAGAGACATGCGAAGAAACACTGGGGAAAAGAGAATGCCAGAATAAGGCATGGATGACAGCAGAGACCCTGGACAAAATTAAAGAAAGAAAGAACAAGAAAGCAGACATAAATAAAAGCAAAACGAGGAGTAATAAAGCCAAGACACAGGAAGCTTACACAGAGGTGAACAAAGAATTAAGAAGATGCATTAAAAGGGATAAGAGGAAATATATAGATGAACTAGCTAAAGAAGCAGAAGAAGCAGCAAATAAAGGGAATATGAAAGAATTATACAACAGCACAAAGAAATTAAGTGGAAAATACAAACAGATCAACGCCTTTATCAAAGATAAGAAAGCAAATCTGCTTAGTAATATAAGGGAACAAATGGAGAGATGGAAAGAGCACTTTGAAAAACTTTTGAACAGACCGGCTCAAATAATCCTCCAGATATACTACCAGCAGAAGAAGAGTTACACGTTAACTGTGAAAAACCAACAAAGAAGAAATAATGACAGCCATCAAACTATTAAAAAATGGTAAAACCACAGGACCAGATGAAATTCCTTTGGAAGCCATCAAAGCAGATATTACCACCTCTACCATGATGTTACATAATCTATTAGATAAAATTTGGGAGAGGGAAGAAATACCTAAAGACTGGAAAGAAGGTTATATGATCAAACTACCAAAGAAAGGAAGTTTACAGGAGTGCACAAATTATAGGGTAATTATGCTACTACCAGTGCCAGGAAAAAAATTAAGCAGAATCATTCTGGAGAGACTAAAAGAGGCCATAGACAAACATTTGAGAGATGAACAAGCAGGTTTTAGGAAGAACAGATCATGTGCTGATCAAATAACTACTCTACGTATAATAGTTGAACAAAGTTTAGAATTAAAATCCCCACTTTATATTGGATTCATAGATTACGAAAAGGCATTTGATAGTTTAGACAGTAGAATGCTTTGGGAGTTGCTGAGTCATTACGGAATCCCCATAAAATTTATTAACCTGATAAAAACAATGTATAAAAAAAAAAAAAAAAACTATCTTTACGTCACATAGTACCATTGCTGGTGTATGACGGGGGGCAACGATAGAACCAGAGGGATAAAGGCTGCTTGGTCAAGCAGTCGCCACGACGTGTGAGACTCAGGATTTTTATTTCACCCCCGATAGAAAAAATCCTTTCTGTCTACCGCGGGCTTCGAACACCGAACGTCGGCTTTTCAGCCAGCGGGACAGTGGTTCTAGCCGCACGGCCACGCGCACCTCGATAAAAACAATGTATGAAGGAATGAAATGTAGTGTGGTGCATGAAGGACAGCTTATAGAAGCATTTGAAATAAGAACAGGAGTAAGGCAGGGATGTCTTCTATCTCAATTTCTCTATCTAATGGCCATAGATTGGATTATGAAAATAACTCAAAACAACAGAAATCGAATCTAGTGGTCACTGACCAAACAACTTGATGATATAGACTTTGCTGATGGCATATCTCTCCAATCACACAGCCGCCAACAGATGCAGGATAAAACGAGCATACTTGATGAGAGATCACAACAGCTAGGACTGAAGATTAATAGAGATAAGACCAACATTATGAGAATTAATGCAGTTGGCAATAACCAAATAAATTTAGGAGAAATACCTCTACTAGACGTACAATCTTACATATCATCATCATCAAGTACCGGGCCTACTGGCGTAGGTGATCATGTCTCTCCACAACTTTTGATCTCGGCAGCTATTTATCATTTCTGTCGTTGACCTTCTGCCAAGCCATTCTCTTAAGCTGTCTGTTATTTTTTCTCTTTGCTTCCCTCTATCTCTTCGTCCCTCAATTTTTCCAGTTGTTACAATATATTCCAGTTGTTCTCTTCTCATTACATGGCCAAAAAATGATGATTGTTTCTTCCTAATATTGGAAATTAGCCCACTTTTTGCTTTGACCTCTCTCAGAACATCTTTGTTACTCTTCACATCTGTCCATGGTACTCTCAACATTCTTCTGTAAAACCACATTTCTATAGACTCCAGTGATTTTCTTGTCTGTCATAAAAATCTTACATATATCTGGGCAGTAATATAAAGAGGGAGGAACAGAAAATGATACCAAAATAGGGATATCAAAAGCAAGAGGAGCTTTCTTTGCACTGGGAAACATATGGAAATCCAAAGAAATTAGGTTAAATACAAAAATAAAAATTTTCAACTCAAGTGTTAAGTCGGTCCTATTATATGGCTGTCAAATATGGAGAACAACAAAATTGACAATCACGAAGATACACTTTCCTTAATGGATCCTTATGCAGAATAAATGGATGGAAATGGCAGGACAAAAACATTAACATAGAATTATGGAAATGTACCAGTCAAATACCAGCAGATAAAGAGATTCAGTGAAGACAATGGCGCTGGATAGGACACACACTACGGAAGCCAACTGAGAGCATTACACAACAGGTCCTTTTTTGGAATCCCCAGGGGAAAAGACAAAGAGGAAGACCAAGGAATTCTTGGAGAAGACAGACAGAAGCAGAGATGAAGATGATGGGGAAGACATGGAATGATCTTAAAAGAATGGCAAAAAACAGAACAACTTGGAAAGTATTTGTTGAAGACCTATGCTTCACTGGGAGCTAAAATGTAGAAGAAGAAGAAAGCAAGCTATTGAAAACTGCTAGAAAATAAATGTAAAACCACATAGAAAGCAAGCAATTGACAACTGCTAGAATAAAAATTCAGATAAGAGAGGGAGTACCTTGGTCTACGCCCTAAGGGCCGGCTACGGCTCGAAAGGTCAATAGATAGATAGCTAAGTATATACAGACAAGGAAATCACTGGAGTCTGTAGAAATGTGGTTTTACAGAAGAATGTTGAGAATACCATGGACAGCTAAGAAGAGTAATGAAAATGTTCTGAAAGAGGCCAAAGCAAAAAGAGAGCTAATTTCCAATATTAGGAAGAAACAATTATCATTTTTTGGCCATGTATTTAAGAAGAGAACAACTGGAATATATTGCAACAACTGGAAATATTGAGGGACGAAGAGATAGAGGGAAGCAAAGAAAAAGATACCAGACAGCTTAAGAGAATGGCTTGGCAGAAAGTTAACAACAGAAATGACAAATAACTGTCAAGATCGAAAGATGTGGAGTGACATGACCACCTACGCCAGCAAGCCCGGCACTTGATGATGGTGATAAAAATATAAGATCAATATATATTGAATCGAAGAAACAATCATCACCATCATGCAGCATAAAAATAAACGAGACAAATCTGAAACAAGAGCAATGCACCAAATACTTGGGCACATACAATAACATCAGATGGAGGATGCACCAGAGAAATAAAAAGCAGAATAGCTCAGGCCAAAATATCATTTCAGAAAATTAAAAACATCTTATGCAACAAATCTATGTCAATAGAAGTGAGAAAGGGAGTACACCAGTGCTATATAGAACCAATTCTGACCTATGGAAGCAAATTGTGGACAGTAGACAAACAAATTAAAAAGATGATCAGAGGCCACAGAGATGAAATTTCGCAGAAGAATGTTGAAAGTTCCCTGGACAGCTAGAAAGACCAATGAGGACATTCTCAAAGAGGCCAACACAAAAAGGGAGTTCCTAAAAAAACATAACAATGAAACAGTCAATATTATTCGGGCATATCATAAGAATGTAGTAGACACATTCAATTTATTCAGATTTTATTTGCCCCAATAGCAATCTCGAAAGCAAGCAGAAACTAACCCTTGTCAGGAACTCCACAGAAACTAACCCTTGTCAGGAACACCACAATAACTATTAGCATGCTAAGGCCAAATTTCAAAAGACTAAACTACAAGCCAGATGGAGAAGCTGGAAAGAGAAAACAGAGTCCTTGAATCTTGAACTAGACACAAAGAAAAGTGTGGAATCTTGTAAAACAGCTTAATGATGAGAGTAGTGAAAAGAACACAAAAATTACACTAAAGAAAAATGGAAATGTGCAAAAATGCACAGGCAAACAGCAGGCAGGCAGATAGATAGATTTCTCCTAATTTCTATTATATGTACTTTTTGTGGCCTACCAATCATTCATTGATATAGCTGTTTTGAGTGCTTCACAAAAAGTTATACAATATAAACCATTTTTTCCTGACTATATGTTTTTATATCAACATTGATGAGAGAGGCAAGAGCAGCAGGAATCGGCTCCCTCAATGAGATAGAACTGCTTGCACAGAACAGAGACAGATGGTGAGATTTGATAAAATATCTTTAAAAGAAAACTGCTAGAACAAAAAATTCAGATAGGAGAAGGTGTATCTTGGTCTACGCCCTATGGGCCGGTTACGGCTCGAAAGGTCAATAGATAGATAGATATGTTTTTATTCATTATTATTATTATTGCCTGCACTTGAATTAATTTGATAAATTTCTAAATTCAAAGTAGGCCTATTTTAATAACTTAATTTTATAAT
The DNA here is from genome assembly GCA_032433765.1 of Megaustenia siamemsis. Classification (NCBI taxonomy): domain Eukaryota; kingdom Metazoa; phylum Mollusca; class Gastropoda; order Stylommatophora; family Ariophantidae; genus Megaustenia; species Megaustenia siamemsis. Next base: position 109,477,825 of record JAVIAB010000051.1, read on the forward strand.
TAACTAACTAAATCATCATCATCATGTGACATACTGGTTGGCATAGGCAATCATGTCCTTCCACAATCTTCTATCCAGTCAACTGTGCATCATATCAACTCTGTTGTGGACTGTTTTCTATGCCATGACACCAAGCTATCTAGTATTTTCTCTCTCTGTCGTCCGTGATCTCTCATTCCCTGTATTTTGCCAGTTGTAACCAAGTATTCCAACTTTACTCTTCTCAATATGTTCCCAAAAATGTTGATTGTTTCTTTGTGATATTTTTTTAAGAGCTCCCTTTTTGTGTTGACCTCTTTGAGAATGTCTTTATTGGTCTTTTCAGCTGTCCACAAAACTTTCAACATTCTTCTGAGAAATCCCATCTCTGTGGCCTCAAATCATCTTTTCATTTATTTATCTACTGTCCATGATTCACTTCCATTAGTTCTCACCGATGAACCAAACTCGCTTTCTCACTTCTATTGACATAGATGTGTAACTAATTAAATACAATTTGAAAATAAAAAATACTAGGCAAGAAAGCTAAACTTAGAATACTCAACCCAAACGTATTATCAACCTTTACCTACGCATGTGAGAGCTTGAAAACAACAAAAGAGATTGGGAGAAAACTAAAGATTTTTGAAGACAAATGTCAAAAATACTTCTTATACAATCAAATGAATTCAAGACTAATATATTGATGAGATAAATGGCCATGCAACCAACGGCCTCATATATAACTGGAAGAGAAGATGGACATGTCATTATATATGTCAAACGTGTGTGTGTGAGAAGAGACAACAAGAGGATTCCAAGACAGGCTCTTATATAGTAAACATCTGGATACATAAAAAGAGGAAGACTTAGGACACTACAAATAAAGAACACTTACAAGAGAAGCAAAATTGACAGGCATAGACTATTATATACGATCGAACAACTCGCCAAGAATAGAGATGGATGGCGAAAAATATAATATATCATATGGGACTCTCTAGACTCTAGTCTTAAGTCTAGGTGCTGGAAGTAGTGTAGAGGTGTAAGTGTAAGGGTAAGTGTACCGTGTAAGGATCAAGACCAAGAAGAAGAATGAAATACAACTTGCTTCCATGAACTTTAAAAAAGTAAAAAGAAAGTTCAAACCTGTAAAGTAAAAACCTGTCAGTTTGTAATTTTAATTTGTAAGGTTTTACATTTTGTTTCAAACATATTATTAGTGTACGTTCCCAAGAAAGACTCTGATGTAAAATAAAAATGCATAAGTATTGTATGTGTACACGAACTAAGTTCATTTATAGCTAGGAACTCTTCAGCAGGCAAAAATCTAATCAGGTCTGTCTGACAAATATAAATTGCCTCATTTGAAAAGTTGTGAAAACAAAGTTACTGGCACATCCCAGCCAAATGTGACAAATAAAAAAAACAACAACTATGGTTTAAAAAAAAAACAACTTACAAATGGGGTGGAAAATCATATATAGGTTTGTATTTTTGGTGTACAAGAAAATCACTGGAGTCTGTAGAAATGTGGTTTTACAGAAGAATGTTGAGAATACCATGGACAGCTAAGAAGAGTAATGAAAACGTTCTGAAAGAGGCCAAAGGAAAAACAGAGCTAATTTCCAATATTAGTAAGGTGACCATATTTTTGAAATCCCATTCCGGGACGGAATAATTTTACTTCAATTTTCCACCAATAAAATTACATTTCTTCTTGCTGTTATTTTCAAGTGAATAATACATACATTTTAAAACATCTAATAATATAGACTTGACAAGCTGTCATTGTAAAAAGTATTGTTATGGAAACAGCGCCATATATTTTAGAGCAGTGATCTCTGCAATATGTGCCACTTTGGCAAGCAAGGTTTCTGTTTTTGAGATTGTGGTTCTGCCCTATGTGCCGTCTTCGGCTCGAAAGGACAATAGATAGAATAATATAGACCTACAATACGCTATCAGGATAATCAGGAGATAAAAAAAAAACAAAAAAAAAAAACAGTGATACTTACTTAAATTGAAGGTGAAACAGAGATGCTGTACTTTTCAGATGAGTGAATTTTCTGTAAAATGTCCTTCTTTGTATGCAGCATCTTATAAAATTCGACACATGTTCCCTCATAGTTCACTTTGGTGATCAACATGGCTTTTAAAGTTTCAACACCTAGTTGTGTTTTATCATTTGTCCACAAACTGTTCATCAGAGAAAACACTCGTTCTGTTGCAGCATTTGTTCCAGGTAGACACAAAAAGAACTCTGCCAACTTCAGAATATGTGAAACGGGCACATGATTGTTTCTGAAGTGGGAAGCTAGTTCAACCCAACGCTGCCCTGGTAATGTTTTATTAAGACTCCACTCACTAATTTTTTGTGAAGTAACGAACTGTTTCATGTAGACATATTCGTCATACATTTCATTTTCTGGAAAGTCGACTGAAGGCACTGTTTGACTCACTAATGATGAAGACTTCTCAATATCTTCCCAATTTGGTGTTCTGTTCAGCATTACCCAGCTGTAAGACTCTAGGTTTTGAAAATTATTTGCAGCCCATTTCTTCAAATAACTTAAAGCTGTTTCATAAAATGAAGAAACACTGGCGTTAAACTTTTTCACATCATCACGTGGAAATCCTTCCATTTCCAGCTTTTTAAGGATTATCTGAACTCTTGATGGCAAGAAGCCGTCTTCCAGCTTGGACTCCAAGATAGCTTTCAACCTATTGATGTTGTCAATGACTTCAAATACAGTGGCCATCTGTCCCTCTACTTTCTGCACTGCTTCGTGGAAAGAGGATGCCTGACTGTGAACCAAAATAAGCTATGCCTCAGACAGTGGGTTTTCAAAGAATTCCTGTATATAAACTGGGCATCTGTCTTGAGATTGAAAATATGATTTTAGAGGCAGGAACATGTAAAGAACCATATCAACAGCAGGCAAAAGCACAAGCCACCTAGTTTGTGCATAACCTAAAATCATCTGGAAGTCTGTGTTGACAAACTGACAAAACTCCTTGAGACTTTCAACTCTAACTGTGTATGATTTGAAGTACAGATAAATTTTTGCAATAGTCATTTCAACATCAACAGGCAATACGTCTGCAGCTGCTCGAACAGTGTTGTGGAAAATTTGGCAAGCACACCCAACACCTATCAAACTATGTCCAAGGTTTTCTTTCAGTTTTGTGAAAACATTGTTCTGTCCTTTTCTTTCAGCGCCCCCAAAATTAGAATTTGTGTTGTCTGCTTTCCAACTACTTTCAGTTCTAAACCATTTTCAGTTAGACAGTCAATAAGAAAACTACTTACTATATCAGATGTTTCACCCGGCAATGACTTCAACTCTAATATTTTAACTTTCAGTCCCTTATTGCGATCAAAGTATCTGACAAGCAAAGGAAAAATCTTCATTTGTGGTTGGAGGCATCTGTCAGTATGGAGATAAATGTTACGTTTTCTAGGTCACATCTCAACTCGTTTAGAGCATGGGGTGTGAACACATTCCGAATAATAGCTTCTGTTTTCGTACGTGCACAAGCAAATTTTGGTTCTAAAGTTACCTGAAGCAATTTTGATGTGCAGTCCATAGATCTAAACGTGTGATTGTGCATCACTGTATGATATGCAAAGGCACCTTCTGTAGCAGCTAACTGTTCTTCTTTGTCACCAACCTGTTCAGCTCGAAAAAAATTTGTCAACGACGAGCTTGATGCAGCAGTAGCGACGGCTCTCTTATGTTTATCACTATTTATGTGGCTCTTAATATCACCACGTCCACTATGGTTAATAGTAAACCCGGATGAACATATATTACATCTTACAGTGAAGTCTGATGACGATGTAGACTTTTTTTTATAAAAGGGTATTCCTTTTGTAAATCTTGATTAAAACTACAATTACGCTTCGGTGCCATTTTTTGCGAAAGTGAAAGTTAGTAACACAACGAATATATACGAGATTTAAAACTAGGAGCGCATTCTACTGTTTTGATATTAAACAAAATTGTCTACACAGCAACGGAATAATACTTTTTTTAATTGAAGAAATGTACGCCGTATACCAAAATGGCAAAATTGGTAAACGTTTGTGTCCCAAATTATTTTTTATCAAATCCGGGACAAAAGCTAAAAAAAATATGCCAAAATCGGGACAAAACCGGTACGGCAGCTAATCCGGGACAAAGGTTAAAAAAATGGACAATCCGGGACGAATGGTCCCCTTAATATTAGGAAGAAACAATCATCATTTTTTGGCCATGTAATGAGAAGAGAACAACTGGAATATATTGTAACAGCTGGGAAAATTGAGGGACAATGAGATAGAGGGAAGCAAAGAGAAAAGATACCAGACAGCTTAAGAGAATGGCTTGGCAGACGGTCAACAACAGAAATGATAAATAACTGTCGTGATCGAAACCACACACGATCACCTACGCCAGCAGGCCTGTTACCTATGATGATGAATGTAAACTTTCGAATTGGTTGTCTCTCCTCTTGGCATAACATCCACAAGAATCACACCTTCAATGTCCCAAAAGACAGTGACCATGACCTTTCCAGCTGGAGGAGATGTCAAATTTCTTTCTTCGTGGTGAGTACGGATGTGGCCGCTCTATTGACTGTCTTTTTGTCTCAGGTTCAAATTATGTGCCCAGGTTTCGTCACCTGTAACAATCTTAGCAAAAAAAAAAAAAACTATCTCCATCAACATGGAAACGCTCCAACAGTTCAGAAGAAATTGTTTTTCTTTGCAATCGGTGCTCATTTGTGAGATTTCGTGGAACTCATCTTGTACAATCTTTAGAGAATCCGAGAATTTTTATAATCGCATTTGCACTACCAATGCTGACTGACAACTTTAAGGCCAATCGTTGAGTAGTGATGCGCCTATCAGCAAGAATAATGTCCCAGCACATTTCAACACCTATGTATTGGTGGCTGTGGCAGGCCGCCCACAGCGCTGCCGATCAAGAAGCTCCGTATTTCCGTTTCTTTTATTCTCTGAACCCAGCAAACTGTGCTCCTATCAACTGCAAAACTTCTATACACATCACATAGGCGCTTGTGTGTTCACAACAGTTTCCTTCTCTTCTTCTTCTTCTATCCTTCCTCTGTTGCCGTTGGCGTCGAGGGGAGAAACAATCTGCGATTCTTTGCTCTTCTGTTGGCCTCTTCTGATGTTATTCCTCCTAGTGATTCTAGTATTCCCTTTATCCATCTCTTTCTCGGTCTTCCTCTTAATCTGGCGTTTTCGTAGCGTTTGTTTATGGCTCTTTGCGTCATTGTTAGTTTTTTTTTTGTCTTGTTATGTGGCCGAACCAATTTATCTGTTGTTTCTTTATTTATTCGATGGCTGGTTCAATTTCGAGTTTCTTCCTCAGGTCAGTGTTTCTTACTCTGTCCCTTAAGCTGTTTCCTGTCATTCTTCTGACACATTTAATTTCGGTGGTCGTTATCTTTCATATTTATTCTACAGTCCAGCGTCCAATTCTGGCACTGATAGCACAGAGTTGGTAGAAAAATTGATCTGTATATTGCCCTTTTTGCTTCCGTAGTTATTGCTTTGTTTTTTAATAGTGTTGATACTTGGCCTATAACTTGGCATGCTTTGTTACACCTTATATCTATCTCGGTCTCTTGGTTATTGTCTTGTGTTAACGTGCTGCCCAGATATTTAAAATTGTCTACTTGCTTCAACGTTGTATTATCTATTATGATGTTTAGTTTTTCTTTCTTTCTCGCTATTGCCATTACTTCGGTTTTACTTATGTTGATCTTCATGTTGTATTGTTTACAAGTGTTGTTTAGCCTGTTGATATGTTCTTGTAGGTCCTCAGTTGTTTCATTTATCAGAACTTTGTCGTCTGCAAATAGTATTTCATTTATTTCTTCCTCTCTTCTGTTGTTTTCTGGTACGTATATTTCGTTCTCTTTTGTGTTATCGCTTGCTATCATCCGTGTTGGTATATTTCCTTTGATTGGGCATGCTAATTAGCATATATTGTCCATATATGTGATGAAAAGTAAAGGGGAAAGCACGCAGCCTTGTCTTACTCCGGAGTTAAAGGTGAAATGTTTAGAGTAACCTGCTGAAGATCTTACACTAGTGCGACTACTTTCATAGAGGCTCTTGCATATCTCTACTAGGTGGTGGGTGACTCACTCCGTACAAGGGCAATACGGACCATAGTTGTTCCCTGTCCACCCTATCGAACGCCTTTTCTTGGTCAATAAAAGCTGTATATAATGTTTTATTATGCTCTATTGTTTTCTCCGCTAGTTATTTTATGATAAATAGGGCATCTGTGCAACCTCTGTTCCTCCTGAAGCCCATCTGAGCAACGCTTAGTTGTGGGTCTATAATTGGTCTCAATCTTTTTTCAACTAACTTGGCATATAACTTCCCTGTGTGGCTTAATAGCGATATTCCTCTATATTTGTTTCTGATACCGCAAATATTTATGGTTGCAATTTTATTTACGTTATGTCTGTATGATCGCGATTGTTTCTCCATTATTTTGGCTCTGAGCACTGTTGTGTGTATGTTACATTGTCCTCTGCCGCTGTGCTAGTTCTGTCGCAGAGTAAGGGCTGTTGTTTATGCTACCAGTGCTTGCCCACGCACTGTGGTCACTGATGGCCGTGACCCATTTTCTACTCGTGTTGTTTCTCCTAAATCTTTGTTGTTTTCACACACAAACTGTTATTATACACCTTTAAAAAAACAAATGTTACATGTCTATCCTGCTTAATGATATTTGAGATCACAATGTTTCCTTCTCTAAAACGAGAAATTCTATCTCTATTCGCTTATTATAACGCAAGTTGTTAACTTGCTCAAATTTCAACGGTTTAGTGCAGTCGTATTATTTAGCCGATTTCAGTGCAATTTGGAAATGAAATCCAGTGGTCACTGACCAAGCAACTTGATGATTTAGACTTTGCTGATGACACAGCTCTCCTATCACACAGCCATCAACAGATGCAGGATAAAATGAGTATACTTGAAGAGATATCACAACAGCTAGGACTGAAAATTAATAGAGATAAGACCAACATTATGAGAATTAATACAGTTGACAATAACCAAATAAAATTAGGAGAAATACCTCTACTAGACGTACAATCTTGCATATATCTGGGCAGTAATATAGATAAAGAGGGAGGAACAGAAAATGATACCAAAATAGGGATATCAAAAGCGAGAGAAGCTTTTGTTGCACTGGGAAAAACATGGAAGTCCAAAGAAATTAGGTTAAATACAAAAATACAAATTTTCAATTCCAGTGTTAAGTCAGTCCTATTATATGGCTGTGAATCATGGAGGAGAACAAAATTGACAATCACGAAGATACAGACTTTCATTAATGGATGCCTACGCAGAATAAAAGGATGGAAATGACAGGACACAATTACTAACATAGAATTATGGAATTGTACCAGTCAAATACCAGTGGATAAAGGGATACAGCGAAGACGATGGCGATGGATAGGACACACACTGCGGAAGCCAACTGAGAGTATTACACAGCAAGCCCTTTTTTGGAATCCCCAGGGGAAAAGACAAAGAGGAAGACCAACAAATTCTTAGAGAAGACAGACAGAAGCAGAGATGAAGATGACGGGGAAGACACCGAATATTCTTTTTAAAAAATGGCAAGAAACAGAACGACTTGGAAAGTGTTTGTTGAAGACCTAAACTCCACAGGGAGCCGAAAGGAAGAAAAAGAAGAAGAGTGCAATTTGGTGCACACAATCGACACATGCCATATTTAAAGTGTGCAAAATGCATGTATGTTTATTATTAGCTGAGAAAAGCGATGCGGTGCATTACTTTTTGAACGCTCCTCGTATATAGTTATTTAAAGACACTGTTGTGATGCCAGAGACGATCCTAGAATATTTGTGTGACTAAGTCATCTCTTTGGCATCCCTACATTTTTGCGTGCACTTTTTCCTCCTCGTGGAGCAATTTGATCGGCTATCACCCACATCGTATCTTCCACTCCAGATCTCCCCGTCTCACGTTTCCAAGCGGTCTCCCCCCCCCCCAATCTCACCCAACAAAAAAAAAAAAACCGATAAATTCATGTCTTCCTAATCTGTTTAAAGTCTAGCACTTACATTAAAGAGGCCACAATAGCCAGCTGCTCCTCCCGAATAGAGTGAGGCATGTGTATCCAGATCATGTTCATAGATTCAGTAGCACTGCACAGATCGAGACTCTCCTGTAGCGTGATGACTTTCATGTTCGGCAGTTGTAAAGCCTTGAGAAGAAACAAAACCAGAAACACAATTCCACGAACTAATTCTTTCTTTCTGACGTTCACCAGATAACTATTAAAGGAATTGATTGTCCCCTTCATCATCCGTGGACGTTAAGTGTGTGTTGATGCCTTGTATCGTGTTTTACGGTAAAAAAAAAAAGTAAAGAGCCCCGTCAATTCAAGTGGCGCATAGGGAATATGTAGACAGCAAAGATCTAAGAATAATAACGAACGTGTACTGGCAACAAACAGCGGCCATAAGAACTGGAAACCAATTGGGAATGTTTCAACAAATAAAACAGGGTGTTAGACAAGGATGTGTGCTGTCACCAGATTTGTTTAATATTTATAGTGGGATTATTTTAAGATCCATACGGGGCATGCCTGGAATAACAATTGGAGGTCATAATATAAATAATCTAAGGTATGCTGATGATACAGTCTTAATCGCTAAGAGTGAAAATGAGTTACAAGAAATGTTGGACATTATAGTGAAAGAAAGCAAAAACAAAGGACTCAGCCTTAATAGCAAAAAGACAGAGGTAATGGTAACAACAAAGAAAAAGACATCACCTCAGTACAAAATAAAGACAAGTGGAACAATATTAAAACAGGTAAATGAATTTAAATATTTGGAAACTTTGTTAACCTCAGACGGAAGATGTACAACAGAGGTGAGATGCAGAATGGCTCAGGCAAAAGCAGCTTTCCAGAAAATGAGGAAGATAGAATGTCAATAGAAACAAGAAAAAGAGTTCTTAAATGTTACGTAGAGCCAGTCTTAACATATGGATGCGAGTCATGGACAATAGGACAACAGACAAGAAAATCACTGGAGTCTGTAGAAATGTGGTTTTACAGAAGAATATTGAGAGTACCATGGACAGCTAAGAAGAGTAATGAAGATGTTCTAAGAGAGGTCAAAGCAAAAAGAGAGCTAATTTCCAATATTAGGAAGAAACAATCATCAATTTTTGGCCATGTAATGAGAAGAAGAGAACTACTGGAATATATTGTAACAACTCCAAAAATTGAGGGACGAAGAAATAGAGGGAAGGAAAGAGAAAAAAAAACAGACAGCTTAAGAGAATGGCTTGGCAGGTCAACAACAGAAATGATAAATAGCTGCCGAGATCGAAAGTTGTGGAGAGACATGATCACCTACGCCATGATCACCTACGCTATATATATATATATATATATATATATATATATATATATATATATATATATATATATATATATATATATATATATATATATATATAATGTACTATCAACCTTTACGCATGCGCGTGAAAGCTGGAAAGCAACAAGAGATATAGAAATAAAGTTTAACGCATTCGAAAATAAATGTCTAAGTAAAATACTTGGTATAGCGTGGAACGAACAAAAAACAAACAAAAAAAAAAAACGAGGAAATTATAGAAATCGCCAATCAACTACAAATACCTTCAGTAATCAAGAAAAGACAATGGTAATATGTTGGACATGCGATGAGAAGAGATAATAACCGAATAGCAAAGCAAGCCCTCATTTGGGAAACAACAGGAAGAGGAAAAGAGGTACACCCATTGAGACACTGAAAAGAACATTGATGAGAGAGGCAAGAGCAACAGGTGTCGGCTCCCTCAATGAGATAGAGCTGCTTGCACAGAACAGAGACAAATGGCGAGATTTGATAAAATATCTTCAAAAGAATTGAAAACTGCTAGAACAAAAATTTAGAAAAGAGAAGGAGTATCTTGGTCTATGCCCTGTGGGCCGGCTACGGCTCGAAAGGTCAATATATATATATATATATATATATATATATATATATATATATATATTCATAGTTTGTATCTACTAGAATGACATTCACAACTTTTATTTATCAGTACTCGCAGCTACTACCTGACAGAATGACATTCACAACTTTTATTTATCAGTACTCGCAGCTACTAACTGACAGAATGACATTCACATCTTTTATTTGCTAGGATACTCGGGATTCATTGCAATCTGTTATATAGATATGCACAATTTCAATCTACCAGAATGGTATTCACAGATCTTATTTGTTTTATTAGATCTTTTTGAGTGTTTACAGCTCGTATTTTATAGAATGACATCCACAGCTTTTATTTACCGACATTACTTTCATTCTGCTAGTGTTTTCTAACTTTACATTCACAGCTCTTATTTACTAGAATGATATTCACGACTCTTATTTACTAGAATGATATCCACGACTCTTATTTACTAGAATGATATCCACGACTCTTATTTACTAGAATAATATACACGACTGTTATTTACTAGAATGATATCCACGACTCTTATTTACTAGAATGATATCCACGACTCTTATTTACTAGAATGATATCCACGACTCTTATTTACTAGAATGATATCCACGACTCTTATTTACTAGAATGATATCCACGACTCTTATTTACTAGAATGATATCCACGACTCTTATTTACTAGAATGATATCCACGACTCTTATTTACTAGAATGATATCCACGACTCTTATTTACTAGAATGATATCCACGACTCTTATTTACTAGAATGATATCCACGACTCTTATTTACTAGAATGATATTCACGACTCTTATTTAACCTACTGTCCAGATCTTATTATAATTACCTGTATAATCTCCTGCTTAAGTTCAACACCTTTAGTTTCATTCATGACGATCAGACAGGTAGTACATTTAGTCCAGGTGTTCATGCAGGGCATCCCGATGTCCAAGACAGGTGCCAAGTTGGAGTCAGGGCTGACTGTTGTGTCTTTTCTTGGACATTCTCGAACATCGAGATCCTGAAGGAAATGATAAAAATGTCGAATGTCTTAACATTTAACTAGATACGATTTAAAACATTAAATGAACAAGGCAGGAGGTGGGGGGCGACAACGTCAAACGTTACCTGGGATGTCTGTGATCAGCGACTCATAGCTGACTGATCAAGTCACGATCAAAGGGTATAGGTTATCAAAATCCTTCTCTACAACTACAACGCCTGTGGTGTCCCTGGAGACAGACTAACTAGTCGGGTTAAGTGAGTATGGGTAGAAGAGAGAAAACATCTCAGTACGCCCAGTTCTTTCTGAAGTCGAATGTGCTGGGTCGAAAGGCACAAAATATTGCAGATTGTTATAAACATAATTAATCTACGCCCGTTTAAAGTCCTTCTAGGAGAGATGGAAGCATCAGTGGCCGAGTGGTTAGTATGCTCGCTCCTTGATCAGAGGACTCCGAATTTCATTCCCAGTAGTGGTGAATTTTATTTTAGAACGCTAAAGCTCCGGGGTTCACCCAGCCTCAACATATCACTACCAGAGGTTTACCTGGAACGTAAGGATGGACTGGCGTGATACCGACCACATTATCAAAAACTATGCTTGGTCATGAAAAAAATCTGGTCACTAACACCACATTTCACATATGCCTATACAGGAGTGGAGGTGACCTTTACTTTTAGGGCTGATGATTAAAAGTAGTAGTTGTGTGGGAGGTGGTGGAATTAATAGGAGAAAGAGGTCTACTATGAAAAATACTAACCTACTTACTAACTAACCTTACTTATAATTCTAGAAGTGTCGGTTAATATATGCGTAATTATTTCATTCAAAATTAAAACATATATTATTCTATTATTTTCCTGGTGCTCACAAAACAGTATTTAAAAAAAATAAAAAGATAAAGTCTTAAATAAGGTAATGAATACAATTATTGTCCTGGACATTTATTATCGAGTAAGTGACTGTAAGGAATTAGAGAAAAATATAAAGAACAGCAATGGATGGAGAGACTTTTTCGTTGTCTATACACCCAAAAGGAGTCTGAAGGAATTTGATTAGTTGATTAAATAGATAAGAAAAACAAAAGAAAAGGGATGACTTTAAGGATCTTTAACAAGGAACGCCTGCACTGAAATAACAATCAAAATTTTAATTGAAAGCGGCAATGTGAAATATTCAAAAGAGACGTTTACATGTATTAATAATAAAAAAAAAAAACATAACGAAACAAAGAAAAGGGAAGTAATTGAAAATATAAATCTATGGAAGAGTTAGAAAAATTGGGTTGAGGTAGATGATGCACTCAAGCATCGAAAAAACGGATATATTGTATTGTATGATATATATATATATATATATATATATATATATATATATATATATATATATATATATATATATATATATCTATATAAGAGCTACAACACAAGACAAGACAATTGTAATATTTTGAGTCTTTACAAGAACATAAATATAGTGACAGTTATCACAAATTTAAAAAAAAAATGTTTGTAAAATAAACATACAATGGAACAAAGCAGTCTCACCTGTAGAGAAAGAGAAATATAAAACATTAAATGAACCTCTCTCTATAGATTTAGCTGCTCATACCATTTATGTTTATTGTACATGCTTTCTGTATCTCTTCTCGCAGTATCAGCATGGTGTTTAATATATTATATATTTGTGACTATCCCCATTTTAAAAGGTATTTTGTAACTGTGACAGATGAAAATAAAGAAAGAAGAAAAGAAAGAGCTTCTAGCACCCAGTGACGTATAGGAATCACGGTGTAAATTGTTCATTTCTTTAACACTCAAATGTTTTTTATTCACGTGGTCAGTGTTACGTCAGTATTGTCTTTGTTTCTCATAAAAAATTCGGTAGCGACTTAAGGCTAATTTTTCTTTTCCGGCCAAAACGATTTCGGGGTTCATGGGGCATTTTAAAATGGGCGCCAAAGTATTCACATTAAAGGACGTAAACATTGAAGACAATTGGCTTATGTAGAACATCTTACAGAGACAATAATCAAAATACTACAGCCACGTCAAAAAACAAAGTATCTGGAAAGAACAATGGAGGACATGCTTCATGGAAAAAGAGGCAGGAGCAGACCAAGAAAAATGCGTTTTCAAGAATATGCAATTATTTTTAAACTCAGGGATTAGCAAAAATGTCAAGATGGTGTATTTTTCTAAATTTCACACAAAAATCATCGAGAATTTAACCTTGTCTTGTTTTAATGACTGAGAATTAACATCACTCAAAAACTCAGCCGATTAATTAGGCAAATTCTAGGGGTATTTAACGTCATGAATGAGCAGAATTAAACAAGTAGCTAGATAGCGAGTTAGGAACAGATATAGAACACACAAGAGAACATCCAGAGAGAGAGAGAGAGAGAGAGAGAGAGAGAGAGAGAGAGAGAGAGAGAGAGAGAGAGAGAGAGAGAGAGCGAGAGAGACGCAGAAAAGATAAAACGATACTTTACAATCATACCAATCAAGTTTAATATTTTAGTCATGAAGATATAGTTTAGTTCAGAAGTATTCCAAAGTTAGACTTAGAGGTTTGTGTGTTCCAGATATATATATATATATATCATCATCAAGTACCGGGCCTACTGGCGTAGATGATCATGTCTCTCCACAATTTTCGATCTCGGCAGCTATTTATCATTTCTGTTGTTGACGTTCTGCCAAAGCCATTCTCTTAAGCTGTTAGTTATTTTTTCTCTTTGCTTCCCTCTATCTCTTCGTCCCTTGATTTTTCCAGTTGTTACAATATATTCCAGTTGTTCACTTCTCATTACATGGCCAAAAAATTATGATTGTCTCTTCCTAATATTGGAAATTAGCTTTCTTTTTGCTTTGACCTCTTTCAGAACGTTTTCATTACTCTTGTTAGCTGTCCATGGTATTCTCAACATTCTTCTGTAAAACCACATTTCTGCAGACTCCAGTGATTTTCTAGTCTGTTGTCCTATTGTCCATGATTCGCATCCATATGTTAAGCCTGGCTCTACATAACATTTAAGAACTCTTTTTCTTGTTTCTATTGTCAAAAATGGATTGCATAGTATCTTCATCATTTTTTGGAAAGCTGCTTTTGCCTAAGCCACTCTGCATCTCACCTCTTTTGTGCATCTTCCGTCTGAGGTTAACAGCTGTAAGCATCTGTGAGAAATACAATGTTTTCTTCTTTTATCTTTTGTTTCGAGAGAGTTACAGCTGAGCTTTTCATTGCTTCTGGCACTGCCTTACAGTTACTCCTGTTTAATGTTTTCCTGTTGCAGCTGCCTCACAGTTATTCCTGTTTAATGTTTTCCTGTTGCAGCTGCCTCACATTTACTCCTGTTTAATGTTTTCCTGTTGCAGCTGCCTCACAGTTACTCCTGTTTAATGTTATCCTGTTGCAGCTGCCTCACAGTTACTCCTGTTTAATGTTTTCCTGTTGCAGCTGCCTCACATTTACTCCTGTTTAATGTTATTCTGTTGTAGCTGCCTCACAGTTACTCCTGTTTAATGTTATCCTGTTGCAGCTGCCTCACAGTTACTCCTGTTTAATGTTTTCCTGTTGCAGCTGCCTCACATTTACTCCTGTTTAATGTTATCCTGTTGTAGCTGCCTCACATTTACTCCTGTTTAATGTTATCCTGTTGCAGCTGCCTCACAGTTACTCCTGTTTAATGTTATCCTGTTGCAGCTGCCTCACATTTACTCCTGTTTAATGTTATCCTCTTGTAGCTGCCTTACAGTTACTCCAATATTTTCCTGTAGCAACAGATTGTCTCTTCTGTGTTCCATTTTTACGGCATGTGAACATTCCTGCTCCATTTGTCTAGGCATATGTCTAGGAGAAGTTTGGATTGTGTTTGTCTATGTTATCTTAGTGTGATTCTCCTTCTGTGTTCTCTTCTCTGACTGTTTTTATACAATATGTCGGGAATACTCTCTAGTATCTCGGGAAGATGCTGTTTTCTTCATAGTGGGTGTTTTTTTAAATGTATTATTAAATGGGTTACCTGTCATCACGGAGTTTAATGGATCTGCTTTCTGCATAGCTTTTGTTGATTCCACAACATTCTTTGGATTTAGTCTACCTTTTCCAAAGCCATTTATTCTCTGGTGCATGGTATGATTAGTCAGTCTTCTGAATTTTTCACCTTGTTGATTTCTAGCGCTTCTTCTGTCTTTGATTTGATTACAAGTGTGTGATTTTGTCTAGTTCTATAATGAGTGTTTATCTCGTACCTCCAGTTATAATTCTCATTGCTTAGTTTTGGAGTCTGTCGATCTTCACAATGTTTGCCTTTGTTGCTGTTGCCCATGCTGCAATACCATACTCTAGGACTGGCCTCACTTGTCCCATGTAAAGCTTCTTTAGCACACTCCCATCTTCTCCCCAAGCTGTGTCAGATCATTTTTTTCCCCATGATTACCATCCTTTGTCTTGCTCGTTGCCTAGTTCCCTCTGAGTTGTCCATGTCAAACAACACTTTAATATTATGCCTAGATATTTACCATTTAGTTTGAGGTACTGAAGTTGTTTGATAGGGAGAACCCTGTGTACGTTGTTTTCCCTTCATTTTTTAACTAGCCAGTCAAGTGTCCACTTTTGAGTACAGGGCCTGCTGCATTTGGGTACTTGATGGTCACAATGTGTTCTCCAGAAGTCTACGGACTAAGTTGACGACAAATATGAAGTTATGAACTTTTTTTTTACGATGCTCTCTGTAATGTCATTTATATACACAAGAAATAATGTTGATAAACAAAAACCCCTCCTTGGGGAACTCTCTGTTCCAGAATTATTTTCCTGCTGATCTGCCCATTTACTTGTACTCAGGTCGTTCTATTTTCAAGGCAGTTACTAATCCATTTGCACATTCTCCCATAAATATTATGTCTTCGCATCTTGACTTTCCAAACTTTATCAAATGCAAAAAGAGGGGAAAAAAGTTATAATTCCAATCAACAATTAATGCGTTGGTTGTGCCTGTATCTGGGCTAATCAGTTTCAATTATTTTTTTTTCTGTCGGGGTAAACATAAAAATATATCGTGATGATGGTCCTGACTCGAAAAACGTGTGCGACTGCACTGGACTTGCGGCTGTATTCTCCAGTCCTATGGTAGCAGCCCCCCTCCGTAGACCCTAGAAAAGAGATAAATGGTGCAAAGATATTGTTTTTAAATAATAAACTTCAAATCAACATTTTAAACATAGTCTGTGTTTGTGTCTCGACAAAGTCAAACCTCAGATGCACAGAATCATTACGACTACACCGTTTTCTACTATGGGTAGGGTTCGATTCTAACCGACTGCTTCCGGGTTAACCCAGCCTTAAATGGGTACCGGATTTTTCTGGGAAAGTAAAGCGGCACGGGCGTAATACTGACCACATTACCACAAAAATCATGCGCTGAAGGCACAACTAGATACACCGGTTACATACCATCATAAGAAACAGATAATCCAATCAATCAGAGGACCACAAGCCCCAAATCAGGATGCCTTTCATAATATGAATATATATGAACAAGTTATCATTATACGCCTCAGATAGGACACAATCGACTCCATAGTCACATGTATACAAAATTCAAGATCATCAACTACTTGTACATGTGGACAGGCCCCCCAGACAGCTGAACACATACTTCAAGATTGCACAGAATATAGTAGATTAAGAAAATCTATTTGCCCATAGATACAACACTACAGACTAAACTATATGGGCCACTGAAAGAATTACAAAAGACAGTGAAATTTATACAGGAAACGACATTGCAGATACAGACAATACTTAGGGTGAACGAAAGATAGATAGATAGATGTGCTGAAGGTCTGTAAAATTTATAGTCACTAACACCATATTCCCTATACGCCACTTGGCGTGACGGGGGCTCTTTACTTTTTTTTAAAATACCGTTTTCTGTGAAATCTGCTGATCTCTTGTGACTCTGATCACAAGAAAAAAAGAGAAGTAAATGAGCAAGCAGCTTCGACGTTTTTAGCTGAGTCTTATAGCGAGTCTAAAGTCGTCCTCAAAATGTAGGCCACTTCTCTTATCTTTTATTGGAAAAGAAAAAAAAAATCACTATCACCGAGATAGGTAGAGGCAAATGAAAGTAAAACTTGCGGGGTGGTTTTTAAATTCTCTAAGAGGAGCAACTCATCTCTATTTTACGATCGTTTTTCTACAATCAATTTGTAAAATATCCACACACACTTAAACACGAACTTTGATGCAGAATTTTTCAACATTTTAAATATTTATTTAATTAATATTTATAACGTAAAAAAGTGCTAAAATAATAATGTTGATGATAGTGTATTTGTATTTACTTTTAGAAAGCGAATTAAAACTAAAATCAACAGAATTTAAAACTCGATATAGCAAGTTAAAATAACATTAAAGTTTAATTGAATCAAATATTTTAAGTATCCGCCATGTTGGTCTCTCCATTTCATTTATAAAAACATAAACCCCCGTAAAGTGTTGAAACCAGCAATTTTGAAACGGGTCTAGTCGTTTGTTTTCGCTACTAAAACACCATTCGACAAAACACATGTCTGTAGAAATTACCCCAAAAATTTTGTATAAAATATTATACTTACAGGCAATAATGTATCCATTTAAATAGCGGTTTAAAAAGTCTACATTTTTTAAAATACAAAAAAAAAAAAAAATTCAATTTAATACCAAATCCAAAACTCGCAGAGAAACAGACTAAATATTTCAATAAGTCAATGTGTTGGTAAACGTAAATTTGAGTTTTGCTCGCTTGGTCACGAGCAACTTAGTGAACTGCCAATCATCAGTCATGTGACACACCTGTGCTTGACTAAAGATAATTCGACCTTGGCAAAGTTAAAGGCAACAAGTTCAGATACAGATAACTTTATACAAAGTGTGAGTGAACCTGTTTTGGTATCAACACATACATTTATGTCTATCCTAATGACAAGCAGATAATGTAAATCGTGTAACGTAGCGGGGAAGCTGTCGCTTTCTATCGTTGGTCACATGTGACGTATTTGTTAGTATAAGTCTATGATGTTTTTTGGCTATTACCATATTGTCCTGCCATCTGACATTTCACGTGACTGAAGCCATATCAGCATTGGCTGTTATAGGAACATATAGATATCTGGTTAAACTACGATCTATGAGGTAATTCAATCAATTTAGCTCACTCATTCACTAACACACACGCAACACATTCACTCTCACTTACTTTGAAACAAGGTAACACTTCAACGTGTATATATGGCCCTCTTCGTCACCTGAGACGGTCTAGTGGGGGCTATTGTGTATTTTTTTTTACTTTTGAGGTTTTGTTTTTGTCGAACAGCTTCTCTCGTGGTTAATTCTACCAATGTTTGACAAACACACACGGCCACAGAATTAAGAAATCAGGCCCACTGATCCATAGGGTTTTTCCATCCTTCCATAAGAACTTTGCTTACTTTGCCTGGGCACGGAATATGGAGATAGTGATTTACCCAGTCGCACTATTCCCCTCTCGACTTCGTTTCAAGAATTTCAGAAGGAGGGACGTAGTCCATACATTCGGGATTGAAAGAAGGTGCAGGGGATGCCAGAAAGATGGTTAACGCCGTCTACTGCCTTAGGGTCCCTCCCTCCAAAATTTTACTCAGTACTGGTACGTATTCCCTCAAAACGTGTGTGGACCAAGACAAGTGGAACAATACCCCCTCCATAATGGCAGTAATGCTGTGGTAGTCAGTTGTCTGTTGAGTTAAAAAGAAAAAACCACACTGCTACAGGAAACAGTAATCTTCGTCTAGTCCCAACAGTAATACTAATCGTGACAGCTACCTTTGCTTCGTTCGAACAGTAATGCTACTGGTGACAGCTACCTTTGTTTCGTTCCAACCGTAATGCTACTGGTGACAGTTACCTTTGCCTAGTTCCAACAGTAATGCTACTGGTGACAGCTACATTTGCCTAGTTCCAACAGTAATGCTACTGATGATAGCTACCTTTACCCAGTTCCAACAGCAATGCTGCTAGTGACAGCTACCTTTGCTCAGTTCCAACAGTAATGTAGTGACAGCTACCTTTGCCTAGTTCCAACAAAAATGCTAAGAAAGATAGTTATATTTTTCTAACCCTAACAGTGATGTTACGGGAGATAGTAATCTTTATCTAATTTTTGTATGTTGTAATCTATCAAATGTGAAACATCAAGTCAAAGGAAAAGAGAACGACCCCGAAAAACACTGAAAAGAACTCTTAACAAAAAAGGCATACATTCATAATCTATAACTTAAACGCTCGTACATAATAGAGACAATTGACCGGGTGATTCTACAAGTCCTACGTGTCGTCTAACGATGGCAGTGAAGTGGCTAGACAACCTGGCAAGTGTAGCATTATGGTGTCCAGTATGAGATTGGGGATAGAAGTAGATACAGTGATGATAACATAGCTGGTAACACAAAAAATGGATCAGGCAGTCTTGGTGACGGACTTGCAAGGTTTGATACAGAGGATTGACAGACAGTGTCTGCAGCATGAGTGGATGCAACTCTTGGATGGCTCTAACGTGATCGCGTTAACATGGGTGTACTGTCCAGGGCATGCACAGCAATGAAGTAGTAAAAAAAAACTCGCTGATGGGCACGGCTTTGAAGTAGTTGATAATCTCGCTGGTGTACAGGGCAATCAAGTAGTCGATAATCTCACTGGCGTACACGGCAATAAAGTAGTCGATAATCTCGCTGGTGTACACGGCAATAAAGTAGTCGATAATCTCACTGGCGTACACGGCAATAAAGTAGTCGATAATCTCACTGGTGTACATGGCAATAAAGTAGTTGATAATCTCGCTGCTATACACGGCTTTGAAGTAGTCGATAATCTCACTGGTGTACATGGCAATAAAGTAGTCGATAATCTCGCTGGTATACACGGCTTTGAAGTAGTCGATAATCTCGCTGGTATACATGGCAATAAAGTAGTCGATAATCTCACTGGTATACACGGCTTTGAAGTAGTCGATAATCTCGCTGGTGTACACGGCAATAAAGTAGTCGATAATCTCACTGGCGTACACGGCAATAAAGTAGTCGATAATCTCACTGGTGTACATGGCAATAAAGTAGTCGATAATCTCGCTGGTATACACGGCTTTGAAGTAGTCGATAATCTCGCTGGTATACATGGCAATAAAGTAGTCGATAATCTCACTGGTATACACGGCTTTGAAGTAGTCGATAATCTCACTGGTGTACACGGCAATAAAGTAGTCGATAATCTCACTGGTATACACGGCTTTGAAGTAGTCGATAATCTCGCTGGTTTACATGGCAATAAAGTAGTCAATAATCTCACTGGTATACACGGCTTTGAAGTAGTCGATAATCTCACTGGCATACACGGCTTTGAAGTAGTCGATAATCTCACTGGTGTACATGGCAATAAAGTAGTCGATAATCTCACTGGTATACACGGCTTTGAAGTAGTCGATAATCTCGCTGGTATACACGGTAATAAAATAGTCGATACTCTCACTGGTATACACTGCAATAAAGTAGTCGATAATCTCGCTGGTATACACGGCAATAAAGTATTCGATAATCTCGCTGGTATACACGGCAATAAAGTAGTCTATAATCTCGCTGGTGTAGACGGCTATTAAGTAGTCGAAAATCTCGCTGGTGTAGACGGCTATGAAGTAGTCGATAATCTCGCTGGTGTAGACGGCTATGAAGTAGTCGATAAGCTCGCTGGTGTAGACGGCTATTAAGTAGTCGATAATCTCGCTGGTGTAGACGACTATGAAGTAGTCGATAATCTCGCTGGTGTAGGCGGCTATGAAGTAGTCGATAAGGTCGCTGGTGTAGACGCTGGTGTACACAGCAATGAAGTAGTCGATAAGCTCGCTGGCAGCTCTGAAAATGAGTGCAGCCTTACAGTACATCGCCAATTTTGTTCTTCATTACTTAAGACAAAAGGCAGGCGATATAAGGGTAGGACAGTAATTTGTTTAAATTGAGAGACTGATGACTCGAGAGATGGAAAAAAAAAAGATCTGGTCGATCTGGAGTGTTTAGTAGGAAAAGTAGATGTATCTACAATCAACAACTTACAGGAACAGTCAGTCTGGATGTCTGGAGAAATGCTGGGATAGGTGGTGGAGTGTTTAGTGGGAGAAGTAGATGTATCTACAATCAACAACTTACAGGAACAGTCAGTCTGGATATGTCTGGAGAAATGCTGGGATAGGTGGTGGAGTGTTTAGTGGGAGAAGTAGATGTATCTACAATCAACAACTTACAGGAACAGTCAGTCTGGATATGTCTGGAGAAATGCTGGGATAGTTGGTGGAGTGTTTAGTGGGAAAAGTAGATGTATCTACAATCAACAACTTACAGGAACAGTCAGTCTGGATATGTCTGGAGAAATGCTGGGATAGGTGGTGGAGTGTTTAGTGGGAGAAGTAGATGTATCTACAATCAACAACTTACATGAACAGTCAGTCTGGATATGTCTGGAGAAATGCTGGGATAGGTGGTGGAGTGTGTGTGGGGATGCCCCGACTCCAATGAAACTTATTCCATGAACAGAACAGAATAGAATATATTTTCTATCATCATATTGTGAGTTCCATTCCCGTATCACATCAAATAGCTGTACTTCTTTCTCTGGCTCTCTTCCTCCTTCCCCCTCTTCTGCCTCTTAGCACTACTGGTGAGGATTCCGGTACATCTTCCCTCTTTTCTATGGAAAAGTAACTTTTCAAAAAGTGTAGTCTGGGGTTTGCGACTTTTCCAGACGATTCTAAAGTAGGCAGTCGCGTTGTCATTGACCAAGTCAATGTGGCTGTCACCACTGTCATGGTAGTTTGGCGACTTTTCTGGACGATTCTAAAGTAGGCTATTGCGTTGCCATTGACCAAGTCAATGCGCCTGCCACCACTGTCATGGTAGGGTGGCGACTTTTGTGGACGCTCTTTAAGTAGGCTATCGCGTTGTCATTGACCAAGTCAATGCGCTTGCCACCACTGTTATGGTAAGGTGCCACTTTTCTAAACTGACCTGCGTTATAATCCAAACACAGCACAGTTCCATAATTCCAACACTAGGAATTCTCCTCATAGCTCCCACTGTCATTGATTGTGAAAATGCTGAAGTTCTTCTATAGTTAGCTCAGTCTTGTCATCATCCAGTACTTCACATCTTTACCACTTACCTCCAACGCCATGGACTTGCTCTTGTACACAATTTCATTCTTCACAAACCCTTGTTGAAAGACTTAGAAGTCTCTTATTGAATTACAATCTGTCCATAATTTATTTCAAGAGCAGAGCATTGTCCCATGGTTTGTCAATGATTATTAAGGAGATAAGGATGCTGTCATGACCTCCAGAAGTCTCTGATGGTCCGTTCTGTGTCATTGGTCTTCTTCTTCTTTCCTTCCTCGTTTACATTCAGTGAGGGGAGATACAATTTGTGGTCTTTTGCTCTTATGTTTGCCTCTGCGACTATCATGTTTCCTAGTGTTTATAATATTCCGAAAATCTATCCTTTTCGTGGTCGGCCCTTGGGTCTGGTGTTCTTGCAACGTTTATTGAAAGCTCGTTGTGTTAGATCTTTCTGTCTTGTCACGTGGCCAAACCATTGTGTCATTGGTCACCTCAAAGAAAACACGTGAGCATAAGGAGACATAAGACTTAGGTGCGCAACATATAACGTTTACAGGTAGTATTTGTCCTTATCCAAGCGCATTTTATCACAGGCGCATTGTTCGAACTCTGGGCAAAAATTCTCTATCTAGCGTACGAAACTGGATCGTTCGAAGTTAACATTGTTCGAAATACGAGGATTCACTGTACATAAAAGGAAACAAATAAAATGGTTTGCCCACCGGAAGAGAATGCCTATTTAGGCTATACTAGTGATAAGGCATACACAGTCAGAGGAGAAGGACAAAGGTCGAGACATATCCAGACAACGTTGGTGTTACAACATCATAGAAACATTACAACAATATCAAGTGTCAATGGTTGAGATTGCCAGTAGTGCACGAAACATTTGTATCTCCCTCGACTTCCGAAGTTGTAATATCAAGACAAAGTGGAGAGAGAGAGAAAGAGAGAGAAGGGGGAGGGGATATATATATATATATATATATATATATATATATATATATAATGGGAGCCGCGATAGCTCAGTGGTTAGTGAACTGTCCTACAAAGGACGAGAGGTAGGGTTCGATCCCATCCCAACCGACGGCTGCCGGTTCACCCAGCCTCTAATGGGTACCGGATTTTTTTCTTGGAAAGTAGAGCGGCACGGGCGTAATACCGACCACATTACCCCAAAAAATCATGTGCCGAAGGTCTGTAAAATTTATGGTCACTAACACCATATTCCAATTACGCCACATGGCGTGACGGGGGTACTTTACTTTTTTTTTTTACTATATATATATATATATATATATATATATATATATATATATATATATATATATATATATATATATAAAAAATAGTTCTTAAATGTTATGTAGTCCCAGTCTTAACATATGGATGCGAATCATGGACAATAGGACAACAGACTAGAAAATCACTGGAGTCTGTAGAAATGTGGTTTTACAGAAGAATGTTGAGAATACCATGGACAGCTAAGAAGAGTAATGAAGATGTTCTGAAAGAGGTCAAAGCAAAAAGAGAGCTAATTTCCAATATTAGGAAGAGACAATCATCATTTTTTGGCCATGTAATTAGAAGAACAACTGGAATATATTGTAACAACTGGAAAAATTGAGGGACGAAGAGATAGAGGGAAGCAAAGAGAAAAAATAACAGACAGCTTAAGAGAATGGCTTGGCAGAAGGTCAACAACAGAAATGATAAATAGCTGCCGAGATCGAAAATTGTGTAGAGACATGCTTACCTACGCCAGCAGCACGGTACTTGATGATGATGATGATGAAATATATTACAATGTATTTTTTTAAATTAATTTTTTAAAAATTAATATTTATTATTTTCACATGCTATAATTAATACTCATAAATGTATATAAATTTGACTATACTGACACTCGCTACTTCACAAATACAAGTAAGTTAATTCTGACCAACCCAACTTCACACTGGAATAGTTAAATAATGTTAACTGAGTCAGGAAAACATTATTCCCTGGAAGTGCCAAAATTGACTACAAATAACTGCTTCTTTCCGTTAAGACCAAAAAGACCAAAGGCAATGGACGCAGTCTCAACAAATAAGAATTTTTAACGGTTATACTACACTGCAAGAAACAGAGCTCAGAGACAGATAATTCATCTCATTGATGG
The DNA here is from genome assembly GCA_032433765.1 of Megaustenia siamemsis. Lineage (NCBI taxonomy): Eukaryota > Metazoa > Mollusca > Gastropoda > Stylommatophora > Ariophantidae > Megaustenia > Megaustenia siamemsis. The sequence goes on from JAVIAB010000051.1 coordinate 109,502,210, forward strand.
AGGCATTTGATCTCAGTGATGGAGATCTCTGACCTCAGTGATGGAGATCTCTGACCTCAGTGATGGAGCATTTGATCTCAGTGATGGAGGCATTTGATCTCAGTGATGGAGACATTTGATCTCAGTAATGGAAACATTTGATCTCAGTAATGGAGGCATTTGATTTCAGTAACGGAGACATTTGATTTCAGTGATGGGAACATTTAATACAGTCATGGAGACATTTATTTTCAGTGGCGGAGACATTTAATCTCAGAGATTAAGACATTTGATCTCAGTGATTGAGATAATCCATCTCACTAATGCGATTTCAATGATAGAGAGAGTTAATCTCACCGATGAAGACAATTGGTCTCTGTGATGGAGACTTTTGATCTTAGTAATATAGACTTCTGATCTCAGTTATGGAGATTATCATCTTTGTGATGGAGACATCGGATCTTTGTGATGGAAACCTCTAATCTCTTTTGCAGAGATCTATAATCGCACAGATGGAGATATCTTATCCCAGTAATATAGATCTCAGATTCCAGGTGTAGAGATCTCTTATCCCAGTGATATAGATCTCTGATTCCAGATCTGGAGACCTCTTATCCCAGTGATATAGATCTCTGATTCCAGATCTGGAGACCTCTTATCCCAGTGATATAGATCTCTGATTCCAGATCTGGAGACCTCTTATCCCAGTGATATAGATCTCTGATTCCAGATCTGGAGACCTCATATCCCAGTGATATAGATCTCTGATTCCAGATCTGGAGACCTCTTATCCCAGTGATATAGATCTCTGATTCCAGATATGGAGACCTCTTATCCCGGTGATATAGATCTCTGATTCCAGATCTGGAGACCTCTTACCCCAGTGATATATATCTCTGATTCCAGATATGGAGGTCTCTTATCCCAGTGATATAAATAATCCAAGTTATGGAGACCTCTTTTCTCAGTAATGGAGACAAATGATCACAGTGATTGAGACCTCTGATTTCAGTGATGGAAATCCTCTGATGTCTGATGGAGACCAATGATCGCAATGATGAAAACTTATTTTATCAGTGATGCCCTCTGATCTCATTCATTAATCATACAGAACAATCAGATGTAGAGAAATTATATTTCTATTAATTTCAAATTAGTATCATCCAGTGGGCGTTTTTCATTAACTTCACCAGCTCTCTGTATCTGACAATGCTGAGTAGGCGATAAGCTCAAAATAGTTGGAAATAGAAATATCAAAAGCTCAGGCATAACCGTAATAACTAAATAATTTAGGAAAGTTGCAAATAAAGAAATTTATATTCTGCGCAGGGGGAAATATTAAAAGAAATATGACTGCATATTCTGCGAGGGGGGGGGGGAATATTGGAAGAAATATGACTGCATATTTTGACCATGTGAAATATTGGAGGAAATATGACTGACCAGGTGAAATATTGGAGGAAATATGACTGCATATTTTGACCAGGTGAAATATTGGAGGAAATATGACTGCATTTTTTGACCAGGTGAAATATTGGAAGAAATATGACTGCATTTTTTGACCAGGTGAAATATTGGAAGAAATATGACTGCATATTTTGACCAGGTGAAATATTGGAAGAAATATGACTGCATTTTTTGACCAGGTGAAATATTGGAAGAAATATGACTGCATATTTTGACCAGGTGAAATATTGGAAGAAATATGACTGCATATTTTGACCAGGTGAAATATTGGAAGAAATATGATTGCATATTTTGACTAGGTGAAATATTGGAAGAAATATGACTACATATTTTGACCAGGTGAAATAGTGGAAGAAATCTGACTGCATATTTTGACCAGGTGAAACATTGGAAGAAATCTGACTGCACATTCTGCGCGGGAGGAAATATTGGAAGAAATATGGCTGCACATTTTGACCAGGTGAAATATGACTGCATTTTTTGACCAGGCGAAATATTGGAAGAAATATGACTGCATATTTTGACTAGGTGAAATATTGGAAGAAATAGGACTGCATTTTTTGACCAGGTGAAATATTGGAAGAAATATGACTGCACATTCTGAGTGCGAAAAATATTGGAAGACATCTGACTGCATATTTTGAGCGGACAGAAATATCTACATCACTCGGTACATGTAATGCGCAGGCTTTGTAATATAATGTGCGTGAGTTTGATCCCAGATTACGTTCTACAGCCACACTAGCAGTTGAAATTAAGGCTTCCTGACAGCTTGAGTTGAAAGAGGTAAAGACATCGTGAAAGGGCACTGGACCCTCACCTATACATGGCATTGCGTAAAACGATGACAATGTAATACTTCACTTACCCTTAATGTTATATGTATTAGATGACATCCTTTAGCTTGAGAGGTAACAGAATCTAATTATATATAGAACCGCGATCGTGTTATGGAGTTCGTACACTATACTGAAATCTTCCTGTGTAATCAGGCAAGGTATCAGAAGATTAATAGATACTAACGATTACAGGTCGCTATCAATGTTCTTGTGTAATTAGGCAAGGTATCAGAAGATTAATAGATGCTAACGATTACAGGTCGCTATCAATGTTCTTGTGTAATTAGGCAAGGTATCAGAAGATTAATAGATACTAACGATTACAGGTCGCTATCAATGTTCTTGTGTAATTAGGCAAGGTATCAGAAGATTAATAGATGCTAACGATTACAGGTCGCTATCAATGTTCTTGTGTAATTAGGCAAGGTATCAGAAGATTAATAGATACTAACGATTACAGGTCGCTATCAATGTTCTTGTGTAATTAGGCAAGGTATCAGAAGATTAATAGATACTAACGATTACAGGTCGCTATCAATGTTCTTGTGTAATTAGGCAAGGTATCAGAAGGCTAATAGATACTAACGATTACAGGTCGCTATCAATGTTCTTGTGTAATTAGGCAAGGTATCAGAAGGCTAATATATACTAACGATTACAGGTCGCTATCAATGTTCTTGTGTAATTAGGCAAGGTATCAGAAGATTAATAGATACTAACGATTACAGGTCGCTATCAATGTTCTTGTGTAATTAGGCAAGGTATCAGAAGATTAATAGATACTAACGATTACAGGTCGCTATCAATGTTCTTGTGTAATTAGGCAAGGTATCAGAAGGCTAATAGATACTAACGATTACAGATCACTACCAATGGTTTTGCCTACTAGAGCAGGAAATTATCAAAAGAAATAATTATCACCGAAAATTAATTCGAGTGAGATATTTTTTTTTTAATTTATACATGAGACAATATAACTCACTTAAAGCCACCTTGAAGGTAAAATATAAGGAAAACTATGTATTGGAAAACAAAGACCAAAGTGGAATGACAATATTATTGAAAATGGACACGACAGCATGCATATTCATGTCAAGAGTGAAATGGCACAATATTGTTAGCCACCCTTCGAAACAAGGACAGCACAAGATGATGATGACGATCGCACACATTCCAAAGTGCGAGCTGTGTAAACATCTTCAAGAAATGTATGGTCAAACTAACTTGAGTACCCAAAACCTGCTAGGGGTATATTTCTAATATCATATATGTGAGAGTGTGTGTGTGTGTGTGTGTGTGTGTGACAATACACAGTGCATACTGAATAAAACACTACTTCGCGGACACTTGCATACATTATTACATAAAACTGAGCTAAAAATCTAAGAGATCTTATGGCAGTGGAGCACTAACCAACCAACGAGATATATGTCAGCATGAGTTAAAACCTCATTTACTTTTATATTTGACTAGAAAACTCAATTATTTTTACATTTGACTAGAAAACTAACCCAATATTTGAAATACGCTATCTGTATACTGCAACACAATGGTGCCAAATGAGAACCAAACATGTAATGCTGTAATGACATAAAATATATTTGGCTCATTCCATAATTTAGAGGTAGCAGAACTGTGAGAACACCTATTTAAGACTTACCCACTCATTGATAGCACTGTCAAACTTTCCCATAATTGAACTGCATCGCATGGAGCCGTGCAGAAAACCATCAACATCCTCACAAACCACATCCAAAGATTGATTCTCAGCGAAAGTCTTGACATCTTCTGACAAAGTATCAGCACTGCCTGTGTCCGCCATGATGTTTTCTCCTAGATTTCTGTCGTCACCTGTCAAAAGTTGGGCAATGATTGAATGTGCCCTGCTCATGTTGCTGCTACAACATGTTGCTGTTCGACCTGCCCCAAGTTGTGATGATGTTGGGCTTAATTTTAACCGCAAGAGCTGAAATGATGGTGGTGGTGACGATAATATTTGTGTGAAAGATGACGACTGCGAATGAGATAGACTGGACGATGTGCTAACACTGCAGCTGGTCGTTGGAACACACATGAAGACCTTCGTAGTGGAGGTCTGCAGAGATTTCTTAACGCCTCGTGTGAAGTGGCCAGTGAAATAGTATTCCGGTGCTTTGAGAACATCCTCTTCACATGTGATTGTTTTCTCCTCAAGAAAATACTCGTTCGACCCTCCGCAATTAAACATGACAGATTTGTTGGATTCATTCATGTTTCGCTGCACTTGTTTACTCGTCGAATTTGGGCTTTTTTCCATGTTTATTTATAGATTTCAATTTCATTAACGACAATTAACACTATTCCCGTGTTGAGTATCTTTTATGTATTTTATATTATGCTAATTATCTTCCATAAGAAACCGATAAGGCTTATCTTAGAACGTAGCTCAAGTGAAAACAAAACACGGTTATGTACACACTACACATGCCTCTGTTGTTGAAGCAATTGATTTCTCAGGCTGAGAGTATATGTTAAAAAAAAAAAAAAAAACCCGGCGAAGACCACGTGTACTACGAGATTAAATCTGTTTCCTCATGTACTTGTAAAATAGAGTCAGGATGACCCGTCCGTATTTGACCTCATTATGTGATCTTCCTACGACACACTTTCTAGTGACGGGTGTCCGGACAGGAAGTCATCACACCTTATAGTCAAGGCCGTGTGTTTGTTGATGGGGAGGGAAGGCTTGTCCACGTGCAGGCGCACATAATTCGTGAGCACATCAGGCTGACAGTGACCTTATTTTTAAATTAAGGGGGAGGGGAACTTTTGGTGTTCAGTATTTTGACACGAGTGCAGCGTACACAGACAATGTGACAAATAACATGAAATAAAACCTGCATATAAGTAAAGCCGATTACAAGTCTTACTTTCAATGTCAATAACGTTTGTGGTGAACAGTATGTTCAAACTAGAATGCACCACATTTGTTTATTTGTTAACCTTTCACAAGTTTCGTGTAAAAAGTATTAATTTACTCAACTACCGCTTAACGTAAATGTAACAGTTAAGTAATTTCTGTGACATTCTAGAAACGATGAAATAAAATAATAGTTTTAAGAAGGAACGACATTAATAAAAAAAATATTTTGAAAAATCCATGGACGGTTTTCAATGCAAGTATTGTAGTAGACTACTTAGAATACCATGGACAAACATGCCAATGTTGTAACAATGTCTGTTCCAGTAATATGATTGCTAAATAACATACAATCAGGGGAAGTTAAATGTGTTTGTCATAAAAGAACATGAAGGTCTTCAGGAGATTACTACCATTAATCCATGAATAAATTTGTACCAGACTCTAAAATTAAAATTAGAAGACAACATGGATAATGGTTACGTGAGGGTCGGGGTGACATCCTTATATATCGTTTAGGCCCCCCCCCCTCTATCAGGGTTATGTGAAGCCATTGGAGCAGGTGATGGATGGTGTTGGAGTAGCCAACAAGTAGTGCCGGTTATCGTCCCCACTCCGTGATGGCAGACAGAAGATCTCATGTATAGAGACAATGGCTGCGATCTCCGACTATAGCTCGTTTCAAATCACGTGCCCAACTTCAAAACGCTATTACTCAGTAACCGTTTGTTAAAAACTGTTGAAATTTTCCAAATGTTATTAGAATGCAAAAGACCCTTTAAATGTATATTTAACAAATATCTTGCAGCTGCAGTTTTCTTAAAGCGGCGAATTTCTTTGATGTTTGTCAAAATTGTAAATTGTGAACCCCTAAATAATAGAAATTACCGTAGTTGCTGGTCTATGATTAATTTTCACTAGGTAAAGGCGTGGCCGTAATGGGGAAATAACTGAATAAGACAAAACACCAGGAGAATTATTGTCTTCTCAGTTCGAGGACGGACGATAATATCAAGGTATACCTGTATGTCCAATTTTCATAGTTGTGTGGTCCTGAAAAGGACCGTTTGTTGAACTAATTTAAGGTAATATAGGGGCCAACATTGTGGGGGCTACATACTTTCATTCTGAATCAGACGAGTCTAAAAAATTAATAACTGTTTGGGGTTGAACATTCCACAAACCATCATATTTTCCAATATTCCTCTTCCTGTTTTAAGACGTGGTCTTCACATTTAGCCCAATAATCTTTGTCTATATTTAATAAAGCGAGATTAGCAAGAGTCTTTACATCGCATATTTTGAATGTTGTATTTTCATCTGCCACTTGTCCTTTTAATTTTGTCCAGATTAGTTCTATTGGATTTAAATGAGCATGGTAAGGTGGCAGCCTCAAACTTATATGACCGTGCTCTTGGATAATCTTATCTATTTGAAAAATCTTTTTCCTTTGTTTTTGCTTTACTAGAGATAGTAATTCAGGTTTTAAGTACATGTTATTAAATTGTATGTGTTCCTTTGTGAGCCATATCTTAATAGCATCTTTTGTACTGGATGACGTCGGGACTTTATCTTCAAGTGCAACAATGTTGTGGTACGCTGCATTGTCCATTATTAGGCAAGATGGTCGATCTAGTGATGGGAGAACAGAATTTTCAATCCAATGTCTAAATATGTGACCATTCATCTCAGAGTGATAATCCCGATTGTCTATGGATTTTGAAAGAAAAATGAGCTCTGCATTCTGTATTAGTCCATGTTGTCGACTACCTGCATGAGCAATTATCAAGCGCTGTCCTTTGCTGCTAGGTATTAATCTCTTAATCTTTCCATCTGATGACTGCCATTCCCTTTGGTTAGTGTGGTGAGCATTGATCCATGTTTCATCCAAGTACACAATATCATAACCTTGCTTGCGCACCTCTTTTACCTCACGTAAGTACTTGCTTCTCATGACTACTATATGTGGCTTCTCACAGATGATGTTTCGTCCATTTGAATACTTTCTGAATGTAAAGCCTGCAGCTCTCACATTCCTCCATAATGTAGACTTTGATATTTCAATACTGTTGTTCTTTTTCAGCGAAACTTTTAATTTTCTTATTGTAACAGTTTCATTCATACCCAACATTTTGCGAATTTCACTTCTAATAAGTTCACTGTCGAAATTATCCAACATTTTTGCTCTTCCTTGTGATTTTGTATATTTTGAACATTGACGGTCACGTGCTTGAATCCAGCGATTAAATAACTGTTTAGATAAATCCAAAATGTGTCTTGTCCTATTCTCAGGGTTTTCTAAAGAATGAAATAATCTTCCTCGTTTAGCCTCTTTGCAAAAATAGTCATACATTTTTATTGCAATGTTTTATAAACTGCAGAATTTCATTTTAAGACTCATGATAAATGTTAGCGTTCCACGTCTACACCTATGAATGAACGGAAATGGAACACACAATGCCTCGTGTTTTCTACAAGTGTCTAATTGTGTCAGACAACTCACGTGGAAAGCGTGCAAAAACGTAAATTGTAACGTGTATGGATTTTTAATCGCTATTTTTAACTTAAAATACTGTAAACATTAAGTTTTGACTACATCAATGGGTCGTTATAAATTTATATAAATCAAATAAGCAACAATAATAACCAAATGTTTTTTTTAAAATGAAATTAATTCCCTGTTGGGTTCTAATCATTATAACTTTACATGCAAATTTTGAACAACTTGCAACAAGCGGTTAAAAAGCTATCGATTTTAAAAGTTGGGCACGAGTTATGAAACAAGCTATAGTACAGTCACTGCCAAGAAGGAAAGGTATGGCAAACAACCTTCTTATATTACCTAGATTAATCATGTCAAAACACAACTTAATATCTACAGCTAACGACGTTAATGGGGTCTCCACAGCCACCTCGTCCGGTAGGGAGCGTCATGTGCTACAGGTGACACCCGATTGTCATCAAGCTACAGTATGCAAGATCAAAAATAAAGAGATATTAGCAATAGGAACTTGGAACATTAGATCAGCATTCCAAGTTGGAAAACAAGAAAATATCAGCCAAGAAATGAAGAGAATGAAATTGAACATCTTTGGACTATGTGAAATGAAATGGAAAGGAGCCCGATTATTACAACGCGACAGTGGAAATGTAATTTACTCTGGGGGAACCACACACGAAAAGGGAGTAGGCATCATGTTAGAGCCAGAAAGAAGAAAACCAGTGAAAGGATTTTAGCCAATATCAGATAGAATTCTGCTAGTAAAATTGAGAGGTAGACCAGTTGATATCAACATAATTCACGCTTAAGCACCAACAAGTAAAAGCGAAGAAGAAGAAGACATTGACACTTTTTACAACGAGCTAGAGATGACCATGGAACAGTGTACATCCCAAGAAATAACTATTATATTAGGGGATTTCAATGCAAAGGCAGGAACAGCTAAAGTGCAAAATGTGACTGGGAGACATGGCCTTGGAGAGATGAATGACAGATTGGAGAAAGACACATGAAATTATTATAGGTAACACCTGGTTCAAACAACACCCTAGCCGACTATGGACATGACAAAATCCAGACAGAAAGTACAAAATGAAATTGATTTTATACTGGTACAGAGAAGATTCAGGAATAGGCTAACCTCTGTTAAAACAAGGCCAGGAGCAGATTGCAATAGTGACCATGTACCAGTAGTTGGAAAGATAAGAATAAATCTGAAGAGGACACAGAAATCCCCAAGAAATATACAATTAGAATTAGATATGCTTACAGTAGATAGACGGGAACCGCGATAGCTCAGTGGTTAGTAAACTGGACTACAAAGGACAAGGAGTAGGGTTCGATCCCAACCGACGGCTTCCGGGTTCACCCAGCCTTAAAAGGGTACCAGATTTTTTTCTGGGAAAGTAAAGCGGCACGGGCGTAATACCGACCACATTACCCCAAAAATCATGTGCTGAAGGTGTGTAAAATTTATGGTCACTAACACCATATTCCCTATACGCCACTTGGCGTGATGAGGGCTCTTTGCTTTTTTTTTTCCAGTAGATAGACAGATGAGTGATAAGTACAGTACGATAGTACAAAATAGATATAATGCTATTGGGAAAATGCAGGACATCGAGGAACAGTGGGAAATGCTCAAGCAATCGATTCAACAAACATCAAAAGAAGTAATACCAGTGACTAAAGGAATCAACAAAATGAAATGAATAACATAAGAAACATTAGAATTAACCGACGAAAGACGAAAACATAAGAAATAAGAACGGACATACAAAATATTGCACAAAAGAGTTCCAAAACAAATGCAGAGAAGCTAAGGAAGGATGGTTAAAACAGAAATGTGAACAAATAGACAAACAACAAAAGAAAGACTCAAAATGTATGCACAATCAGTGAAATGAATTAACAGGAAGAAAAGAAGTCAAAGTTTCAGATGTTTGAAATCAAAGGAAGGAAATATAATAATGGGACAGGAGAAGATAGTGGAAAGATGGACAAAATATATCAGTCAACTCTATAATGATGAAAGACCAGAGCTAAACAATTCAAATAAAGGCACAGGACTACCAATGATACAGATTGAAGTGGATGACGCAATTCAACACATGAAAAGAGGCAAAGCTCCAGGTTCCGACAATATAACAATTGAAGAGATAAATGCATTAGGAGAGCTGGGAGTATAGGTCAAAACAAAACTAGTCAATGACATATATAACACTGAATACATACCCGAAGATCTACTCAAATCTATCTGTGTAGCGATACCGAAGAAGTCATGTACCACTGACTGTGAAGACCATCGCACTATTACTCTCATGAGCTATATGACTAAAATATTACTAAGAATCATCATAACACGTGTAAGGAACAAAATAAAACCAGAAATAAATGAGGAACAATGTGGATTTGTGGAAAGAAAAGGCACCAACAATGCAATATACATCTTAAGAACATTGATAGAAAGATCTATGGAGGTAAAGAAAGATCTATATATGTGCTTTACACAAAAACATTTGACAAAGTAAAGCATGTGGAAATAATAAAATATGCAGAAGAAATTAAACATTGATGGGAAGGATCTGCGAATCATAAAAAAATATGTATAGACAACAAACAGCAGCTATACGAATTAACAACCAAACAGGACAATTCCAATATATAAAACAAGGAGTCAGACAAGGCTGTGTTCTGTCACTGAATTTGTTTTCACTTTACAGCGAACATATTATGAGATCAATAGTAAACAAAAAAGGAATTGAAGTCAACGGTAACAACATAAATAATTTGCGATATGCGGATGTCACAGTGTTGTATAACAGAGACAGAGAATGAACTACAAGAAATGATAGACATAATAGTAAAAGAAAGCAACAAGAAAGGTCTCAGTCTGAATAGTAAGAAAACAGAAGTAATGGTCATATCGAAGAAACAATCATCACCATCATGCAGCATAAAAATAAAGAGAACACATCTGAAACAAGTGCAACGCGTCAAATACTTGAGCACAATAATAACATCAGATGGAAGATGCACCACATAAATAAAAAGCAGAATAGCTCAGGCCAAAATAGCATTTCAGAAAATGAAAAATATCTTATGCAACAAATCTATGTCAATAGAAGTGAGAAAGGGAGTTCATCGGTGCTATATAGAACCAATTCTGACCTATGGAAGCGAATCATGGACAGTAGACAAACAAATGAACAGACGATTAAAGACCACAGAGATGGGATTTCTCAGAAGAATGTTGACAGTTCCCTGGACAGCTAAAAAGACCAATGAAGAAATTCTCAAAGAGGCCAATACAAAAAGGGAACTCCTAAAAAACATAAAAAAGAAACAATCAACATTTTTTGGGCACATCATGAGAAGAGGAAAGTTGGAATACTTGGTTACAACTGGCAAAATAAAAGGAAAGAGAGATCGCGAACGACAAAGAGAGAAAATTTTGGATAGATTGGTGTCATGGCACGGAAGAGAGTCAACAACAGAACTGATACGATGCACTGTAGATAGAAGATTGTGGAAGGACATGATCGCCTACGCCACGCCAACCGGTATGGCACAGGATGATGATGATACATATAAATATTAGATAATATTAAACGCAGCCTATTGGTTGAACGAAGTGTGATTTTTGTAGCAAAATAACTAAACTTCCTTCCATCCTTCCTTCCTTCCATCAAATTGAACTATAATCAAGGGCCTTAAATGTTATCCATCTTTTTGTGACCCAGCCCACTATCCCGCCAGCTCCCCCAACGTATACACACTTTTTAAAATAAAACATGTAGCGGACGCCCGGGGTCCCTGAATAATAGGTTGAGAGGCGCTGAATGTGAATAATTTAGGGTGGTCCCAAACAAGCACTTTACCTTTGTTGTTTAACTGCTGTGCCTTGAAGTGTGCGGGTTTTGAGAGCCCGACAATGTTTGTTTCTCCCTCTCATAAACAGAGTTCTAAAAGACAGTTTCACTGTTTCAATTTGGTGGTAAAATGTGCCAAAGTTCTGCTTCAGATGTTTTATAACTGTTTACTGAGTTCGCGTTATGTTTTCAGCTGACAAACTGTGTTATGTTTCTGCGTTGTAATCTGATGATTTGTATGATTCTTGTCTGGATATTTTACCATTGTTTGTGGACTTCTCGGTTTTCTGTCTTTATAACCTTCCTTCTATGCGTTACTGACACCATGCACTGTAGATAGAAGATTGTAGAAGAACATGGTCGCCTTCGTCGACCGGTATGGCACATGATGATAATAATGCTTTACTTGCAGTGTTGATTTGGTTCAAAGTTCGTCCTCTTATTTCGAAAGACAGAACGAAGTTTTAAATAGACTACCGTTTACAACAAAGAGAAGAGACGTTAAGAAGGTTGATAATTTCCATCTATCTCTGACTTATTGATATATTTATAGAGCTGCAGGGAATTTCCCTACGCCTTTTTTCTTGTCAATTAAATGAGAAAAAAAAAAAACTCCGCATTGGGAAGGTCATGAAGTATGAAGTGGACCCCACTGTCGGAGGATCTTTAAAATGTGCGCCTAGGGAACATTAACTGAAATTAAGACCGTATTTCCATCTCAGCTTTCACATATGGTAACATTTAAAGCAATTTAGCAACTATTCAGACGTAATAAAAATGTTGAAGTAATGCATTTATTTAAATTATTTTTACGGGCATCTTTTTCAAAGAAAACAAAAGGAATAATTTCAAATATTGGAGTCAATGACGTGTCTTTTGTTCAGCCAATTAGTCGAGGTAGAATGGCTAGAAAGATGGTGGAACGCTGTGCTTCTATAGCGATTTCCCAAGGGCAATCGTCTAGTACAAAAAATGCATCTCAGTTGCTCAGTGTCTGCATAGTGGCATCAAAGAGGACCGTTGTTATGTCGGGAATTAACAACAATTCGACATTCAGCAGAACAAATTGGAGGAAATTGGATGTCATCTGCAAAGAAAATAAACTACAATAATACATAGGGCATCCAAATAGACATGCTCAAATAAATTTATTTGGCATACAAAAAATATTTTATTTGTGCATTAGACCAGAAGATTCCAGAATATGGAAAAAAAAAATTCTCTTAAAGGACCATTGCAATAGCTTTTATACTCGACGCAGTTATTATGTTTAAAACGTGTTTTCTTAAATTTAGTTTTTTTTTTCGAATAATCTTCCTTTTCATCTATTCTTTCTTTCTTTTTTAAATTCATTTTTTTAAATTCTTTTTTCTATCTATCTTTCTTTCTTTCTTTCTTTCTTTCTTTCTTTCTTTCTTTCTTTCTTTCTTTCTTTCTTTCATTTCTTGCTTTTTACTCGGCATCATCAACACCAATACTATAATAATCTATATGGCAATCGTTATTGTCGATATTATAATATATATATTTTTTCAATATCAATAATGCATTATTTGCTTCAACATAATGATTATAATCCTTTTCTCTTCCTTCATGTCACCACCATTAATGTTCACCTTTATCAAGATCCAAGAAGTGAGGTCACTCTCGGAGGGGAATATTGTGTGTGCTTGCCTCGGTGGCTGAGTGGTTAGTGTGCTCACTTCCTGACCAAAAGGGTCAGGGAGTCAGCAGTGGAGGCTATTGTTCGGACTAACAAGGCTCCGAGGTTCACACAGCCTCTAAAAATGGGTACCAGAGATTTTTCTGGGAAGTAAAGTCGGCCCGACGTAATACCGACCTTATCAGGTAAAAATGTGTCGTAAATAAAAAAGAGTAAAGTACCCCCGTCACGCCAGGTGGCGTGGAATATAGTGTTAATGACCATAAATTTTACAGACCTTCGGCACATGATTTTTGGGGTAATGTGGTCGGTATTACGCCCGTTCCGCTTTACTTTCCCAGAAAAAATTCGGTACCCATTAAAGGCTAGGTGAACCGGAAGCCGTCAGTTTGGATCGAACCCTACATCTTGTCCTTTGTAGTCCAGTTCACTAACCACTAAGCTATCGCGGCTCCCAAAAATATGTCGTGGTCATATAATACCATATTTTCCCCATACACCTAGCAAGCCGTGACGGGATCCTTTACTTTTCTTAGTAGTGAGCCTCGGTTGCTGAGTGGTTTGTGTGTCGCTTTCTGATCTGTAGCTAACGAGTTCGATTTCCAGGAGTAGCGATTTTTTTTTGGACCTACAAAGCCCGGGGATTTACCCAGATTCTAAAAATGAGCCCCAAATATTTTTCTTGGAAGTAACGGCGGCCTGGCGTGATACAGAACACATGATCCAAAAATATGCCACAGTCATATGAAGGCACAGGCAAAATATCATCAATGACACCATATTCCCCATACTCATAGCAAGGGGATTTTTACTTTTGCTACTTCGTGGTATATCAGAAAAAAAGGGGAAAAGGAATAGATGTCGCGAAATATGACGGAACTAAATGTAATGCGATACCAGGGGCGGAACTACAACAAAGAAACCAAAGAAAAGAACAGTTTACTGTTTCCCTTAACAGTTAATTACGTAAGGTATCAGCTTTAATGCAGTCTTAAACAAACCAAATGATCAAATCGTTGTGAAAGTAACGGGCTTATCTGCTGAGCATAGACAAGACAATAGGTTTGATCTCAATCAACTATTTTTAGGTTCATCTTGCCTTAAATTGATGGCATACATTTCTTTTGGTGGAATTATTTTTCTTCGGCTTTGTATATAACCGTTGATCAGAGGTTTAACAAGCCGCTATCGTAAAAACGATTTTGTTAATGAAACGTAGAATGTACTATCAACCCTTACATATGCGCGTGAAAGCTGGAAAACAACAAGAGATATAGAAACAAAGTTGAACGCATTCGAAAATAAATGTCTAAGGAAAATACTTGGTATAGCGTGGAACGAATTCAAAACAAACGAGGAAATTAGAGAAATCGCCAATCAACCACTAATATCTTCAGTAATAAAAAAAACGATGGTCATATGTTGGACATGTGATGAGAAGAGATAATAACCGAATAGCAAAGCAAGCCCTCATTTGGGAAACAACAGGAAGAGGAAAAGAGGTACACCCATTGAGACACTGAAAAGAACATTGATGAGAGAGGCAAGAGCAGCATGAATCGGCTCCCTCAAGATAGAGCTACTTGCACAGAACAGAGACAAATGGCGAGATTTGATAAAATATCTTTAAAAGAATTGAAAACTGCTAGAGTAAAAATTTAGATAAGAGAAGAGAGGGAGTATCTTGGTCTATGCCCTATGGGCCGGCTACGGCTCGAATGGTCAATATATTAATAGATAGATAGATAGATAGATAGATAGATAGATAGATAGACAGACAGACAGACAGACAGACAGACAGACAGACAGACAGACGGACGGACGGACGGACGGACGGACGGACGGACGGACGGACGGACGGACGGACGGACGGACGGACGGACGGACGGGCAGGCAGGCAGGTAGAATACAGAAAAAGAGGGAGGAACAGAGAATGATAAGAAAATAAGGATATCAAAAGCAAGAAGAGCACTAGTTACACTGGGAAACATATGGAAGTCCAAAGAAATTATGTTAAATACTAAAATACACATGTTAAGGGAGCCGCGATAGCTCAGTGGTTAGTGAACTGGACTACAAAGGTCAAGGGGTAGGGTTCTATCCCAACTGACGGCTTCCGGGTTCACCCAGCCTTAAATGGGTACCGGATTTTTTTCTGGAAAAGTACTGAAGGTCTGTAAAATATAGGGTCACTAACCTGCCCTATATATTTCCCTATACGCCACTTGGCGTGACGGGGGTACTTTACTTTTTTTTTTTTTTACTGTGTTAAGTCAGTCTTATTATATAGCTGTGAAACATGAAGAACAATAAAAATGACAATCATGAAGATCATCATCATCATCATCATCAAGTACCGGGGCTGCTGGCGTAGGGGATCATGCCTGTCCACAACTTTCGATCACGACAGTTATTTATCATTTCTGTTGTTGACCTTCTGCCAAGCCATTATCTTAAGCTGTCTATTATCTTTTCTCTTTGCTTCCCTCTATCTCTTCGTCCCTCAATTTTCCCATTTGTTATAATACATTCCAGCTGTTCTCTTCTCATTACATGACGAAAAAAAAATGGTGATTGTTTCTTCCTAATATTGGAAATTAGCTCTCTTTTTGCTTTGGCCTCTTTCAGTACGTTTTCATTACTCTTCTTAGCTGTCCATGGTATTCTCAATATTCTTCTGTAAAACCACAGTTCTACAGACTCAAGTTAATTTCTTTTCTGTTGTCCTAATGTCCATGACTCACATCCATATGTTAAGACTGGCTCTAAGTAACATTTAAGAACTCTTTTTCTTGTTTCTATTGTCAAAAGTGGATTGGATAGTATCTTCCTCATTTTTTAGAAAGCTGCTTTTGTCTAAGCCATTCTGCATCTCACCTCTGTTATACATCTTTCGTCTGAGGTTAACAAAGTTACCAAATATTGAAATTCATTTACCTGTTTAATATTGTTCTACTTGTCTTTATTTTGCTCTCAGGTGATTCTTTTTCTTCGTTGTTACCATTACTTCTGTCTTTTTACTAATAAGGATGAGTCCTTTATTTTTGCTTTCTTTCAATATAATTTCTTGTAACTCATTTTCACTCTTAGCAATTAAGACTGTATCTTTAGCATACCTTAGATTATTTATATTATGACCTCTGATTGTTATTCCAGGCATGCCCCTTATGGATCTTAAAATAATCTGACTATAAATATTAAACAAACCTGGTGACAGCACACAACCTTGTCTAACACCCTGTTTTATTTGTTGAAACATTCCCAATTGGTTTCCAGTTCTTATGGCAGCTGTTTGTTGCCAGTACATGTTCTTTATTATTCTTAGATCTTTGCTGTCTACGTTTATGCTTTCTAAAATGTTGATTATTTCTTGATGCTTTACTTTGTCAAATGCCTTGGTGTAATCTATGAAACATAGGTATAGATCTGTTTTCACCTCTATGGCTCTTTTTACTAAAGATCTTATGATATAAATGGCATTGCTTGTTCCTTCATCTCTAACAAAACCGCACTGTTCATCGCTAATTTCTGGAATGATTTTGTTTCGCACTCTTCGCATGATGATTCTTATATAGTGATATCTTAGTCATGTGACTCATAAGGCTTATTGTGCGATGATCATCGCATTCAATCGCACCCGGTTTCTTTGGTAGGGCTATGAATATTGATTTGAGCAGGTCGTCTGGTATATATTCGCTGTTGTAGATATCATTCAATATATTTTTTTTTTATCTCTATTCCAAAATCACCAATGGCTTCAATCTCTTGTTTTGTTATGTTATCTGGTCCAAGAGCTTTTCCTGCTTTCATATTGCGCAAGGCGTGTTCCACTTCTTCTTTGAATATTCTTGTCCTTCTCCATTATCCTTAATATTTGCTTCTGTTCGTTTATCATTATAAAGATCTTTAATGTATTCTGTCCATCGTTGCCTTGTGCTTTCTTGTTCAATCAACAGTTTTCCTTCCTTTGATCTTAAACATCCAGTTTTTGATTGCGTTTTTGTTCCTGTTAATTCTTCAATTTGTTTTTATATAGATTTGGCATCTCCTTTTTGTTGCATTTAAATATCTTTGCGTCTCTGTTTTAGCCATGCTTCTCTTGCTTCATTGCATTTTATTACAATTTCTTTATTTAATCTGGTATACTCATCTTTATTTCTTTTATTTCTTCTTCTTGTATCCATTAGCTGCAAAATGTCACCTGTCATCCATTTCTTTCTTGAATTTGTCCTCACTGGTGGTATGAACTCTTTTGATGTTTGTTGCATTAATTCCTTTAGCATTTCCCACTGTTTATTAATGCTTTGTATCTTCTCTATTGCATTGTACCCGTTCTGAATTATGATTTGACATTTATCTTGCAACTTCTTGTTCTGATTTGAGTAAATCTAAATTTTATGTGATGTTAACTGAGGCTCGTTTTGCTGCTTTTAATTTTACTCTAAGCTTTCCCACAACTGGTACATGATCACTATGGCAATCTGCCCCTGGTCTAGTTTTCACACACACCAGACTGTTTCTAGATCTATTGCTTATCATTATGTAATCAATTTGATTACGTGCGTTGTCTCCTTGGCTTTTCCATGTCCACAGACGTCTTGGATGTTGCTTAAACCAGGGTGTTTCCGAACATCATGTTGTGTGTTCTTGCCCAGTCAATAAGTTTCTCACCTCTTTCATTCCTCTCGCCTAAGCCATAATGACCAACTACTTCCTCAACTCTTTCCTTTCCTACATTTGCGTTAAGATCCCCTAGAAATATGGTGTTTTCCAGTGGTTTGTATTCACGAAGTTCCTTATTTAATTTTCTCTAGATTGTCTGCTGTTGGTGCATACACTTGTATAAGATTTATATCTTTTGGCTTTCCATTCAATTTCACTAAAAGGACTGTGTCAGATATTGGGTAAAAGCCTTTCACTGTTCTTGCTCTTTCTGCATCCAGGATGATACCTACTCCTCTTTGATGTTCAGTACTTCCAGAATAGATTATTTTATGTTCATCAGAATATATCTCCCATGATCCAGTATATCTCATTTCGCAAAGTTCCAGTAAATGTAAACCCATTCTTTTCATTTCCTGTTTGATGTTTTCCAGTTTACCCTTCTGCATGAGTGTTCTTACATTCCAAGTACCTATCTTTAGAATCTGTTTTATCTTTATTTTGCTTACAGTAGTTTGATGACGATTGGGTATCACCTGTAGCACATGATGTCCCCTACCGAACGAGGGTTTTCCTATTGGAATCCACCTTAACGTTGTCGTCCTGATTTCTATTATTGTGGCGATTCATGATTGTACAAAGAAGTTACGACGGTGGTTTTCTGTTGCCTTCCGTCTGTTTGTTCACGGTTGGCCCCGCTAGTCTTTGAATAAAAAGTCTCACCCACAAGGCAGTGGGTTTGTTTTACTTTAGGCTACCCTCCCTTAGACTTCTACTCTCCCAAGCATACATGCAAGGCAGCAGGGCAGCCGCAGGTTGTACTGTTTACTACATACAGTAGCAGGTAAAATTACCCGACCTGACGCAAATGAAGATCATCATCAAGTACCGTGCCTACTGGCGTAGGTGATCATGACTCTCCACAATTTTCAATCTCGGCAGCTATTTATCATTTCTGTTGTTGACCTTCTGCTAAGCCATTCTCTTAAGCTGTCTCTTATTTTTTCTCTTTGCTTCCCTCTATCTCTTCGTCCCTTGATTTTTCCAGTTGTTACAATATATTCCAGTTGTTCTCTTCTCATTACATGTCCAAAAAATGATGATTGTCTCTTCCTAATATTGGAATTTAATTATCTTTTTGCTTTGACCTCTTTCAGAACTTTTTCAGTACTCTTCTTAGCTGTCCATGGTATTCTGAACATTCTTCTGTAAAACCACATTTCTACAGACTCCAGTGATTTTCTTGTCTGTTGTCCTATTGTTTATGATTCGCATCCATATGTTAAGACTGGCTCTATATAACATTTAAGAACTCCTTTTTCTTGTTTCTATTTTCAGAAATGGATTGCATAGTATCTTCCTCATTTTTTGGAAAGCTGCTTTTGCCTATACCATTCTGCATATCACCTCTTTTGTACATCTTCCGTCCGAGGTTAACAAAGTTCCCAAATATTTAAATTCATTTACCTGTTTTAATATTGTTCCACTTGTCTTTATTTTGCACTGAGGTGATATGATACATATGATATACATGATACAAATAAAGATACATACCTCTATTAATGGATGCTTGCGCAGAATAAAAGGATGGAAATGGCAGGACATAATCACTAACATAGATGTTATAGAAAAGTACCAGTCAAATACCAGTGGATAAAGAGATACATCAAAGACTATGGTGCTGTATAGGAAACACATTGCGGGAGCTAACTGAGAGTATTACACAATAGACCCTTTTTTGGAATCCCCAAGGAAAAGACAAAGAAGAAGACCAAAAACTTCTTGGAGAAGACAGACAGAAGCAGAGATTAAGATGATGGGGAAGTCATTGAATGATTTTAAAAGACAAGAAACAGATCGACTTGGGAAACATTTGCTGAAGACCTATGCTCCACACGACGTTGAAAGGTAGAAGAAAAATAAGATACGTTCTCTTACTTTTACAGAAGATGATAATGAACCTACTCTATATGTTCTCTTCATTTTACATAAGATGATGAATACCCTACTCTATGCGTTCTCTTACTTTTACAGAAGATGATAATTAACCTACTCTATATGTTCTCTTACTTTTACAGAAGAGGATAATTACCCTATTCTATATGTTCTTTTAAAGGAGCTGCGATAGCTCAGTAGTCAGTGAACTTGGCTACAAAGGACAAGAGTCGAGTTCGATCCTGATCGACAACTACCGGGTTCACCCAGCCTTTAATGGGTACAGGATGTTTTCTATGGGAAAGTAAAGCGGCGCGGGCGTAATACCAACCATATTACCCACAAAAATTATGTGCCGGAGGTCTGTAAAAATTATGGTCATTAACACCATATTCCCTATACGTCACTTGGCGTGACGGGTCTCGTTACCTACATTTACTATGTATTTTATTACTTTCTTCTTCTACCTTTTAGCTCCCAGTGGAGCATAGGTCTTCAACAAACACTTTCCAAGTCGTTCTGTTTTTTGCAATTCTTTTAAAATCATTCCATGTCTTCCCCATCATCTTCATCTCTGCTTCAATCTGTCTTCTCCAAGAATTCCTTGGTCTTCCTCTTTGTCTTTTCCCCTGGGGATTCCAAAAAAGGGCCTGTTGTGTAATACTCTCAGTTGGCTTCCGTAGTGTGTGTCCTATCCATTGCCATCGTCTTCGCTGTATTTCTTTATCCACTGGTATTTGACTGGTACATTTCCATAATTCCACGTTAGTGACTTTGTCCTGCCATTTCCGTCCCTTTATTCTGCGCAAGCATCCACTAATGAAAGTCTGTACCTTCGTGATTGTCAATTTTGTGATTCTCCATGTTTCACAGCCATATAATAGAACCGACTTAACATTGGAGTTGAAAATTTTTATTTGTGTATTTAGCCTAATTTCTTTGGATTTCCATATGGTTCCCTTTATTACTTTACAGAAGATGATAATTACACTACTCTATGTGTTTTATAACTTTTACAGAAGATGATAATTACACTACTCTATGTGTTTTATAACTTTTACAGAAGATGATAATTACACTACTCAATATGTGTTTTATAACTTTTACAGAAGATGATAATTACACTACTCTATATGTGTTTTATAACTTTTACAGAAGATGATAATTACACTACTCTATATGTGTTTTATAACTTTTACAGAAGATGATAAGTACACTACTCTATGTGTTTTATTACTTTTACAGAAGATGATAATTACACTACTGTGTTTTCTTTTACTGAACATGATAATCGCCGTAATACGCATTCTCTTACTGTTACATATATTGTTGCTACTTTATGACATTACATAAGAAATGTACACTTCACTTAGAGTGACATTAGTCATTTAGAAAAGTAAATGTAGCCATATATAACATAAGACTCCTATCATACAAATGTGGAGTGTTATACCTTTTCAGTACTAAGCTATATCCTGTTGAGCATGTGTACTTACTGCTATTATCCTCCTCAATGTAGTAATCTACTTCCATGAGATCAAAACAAATATGAACCTGCAATATTGTACAGGAATACTATAAAGTAGACAGAGACGTGGACACACACAAAAAAACACACACACACACGGACACACACAGTTACACATAAACACAGTCATCCACATAGACACACACACACACACACACACATATATATATATATATATATATATATATATATATATATATATATATATATATATATATATCACGTTTTAGCTTGTTGTCTTATTATAGTCTTGAAGGCTTGTGACCAAATGTTTATAATTTGATACTGTCTTCTTTTTGGTTTAGTTTAGTTTAGTTTAGTTAATAGATTCACCATTTTCAATGCGCAATGGAAAACTACACAGCACTTGGATCGCCACCTCAGCACATTCCCAAGTATGTAGCACATCCGCCACACACTAGTGAAAGCACAGTAGATGGCTTCAGATCAGATTTACGAGCTCCGTTCCACAGGCGAAGACCTTGACCCAAGTCTCCTTAGTCGCCTCTTACGACATGCGTGGCAGGTGACAGTAACTCTATTTTTGTCTCCCCTCACCGTCGTCAGCACCCCGCTAGCCAACACAAACACATACTTCTTATATACATTTATTTGTCCGTGATCTATACAAACCATTTTCCAAATTAAAGTGGCCGCGGTATCTAACAAGGAATGGTTGTGTTTGTAGATGATGATTGTGAAAAAAAATGTTGTCTTTTCTAATAAAGTAAAAATGTAAAGAGCCCCCGTCACGCCAAGTGGCGTATAGGGAATATGGTGTTAGTGACCATAAATTTTACAAACCTTCGGCACATGATTTTTGGAGTAATGTGGTCGGTATTACGCCCGTGCCGCTTTACTTTCCCAGAAAAAATCTGGTACCCATTTAAGGCTGGGTGAACCCGAAGCCGTCGGTTGGGATCGAACCCTACCTCTTGTCCTTTGTAGTCCAGTTCACTAACCACTGAGCTATCGCGGCGCCCACTGTCTTTTCTAATGCGGATTAGAAATTTGTCCTTTCTAAATTTACGTGAAAAGTAAGCATTATCGTTTAACATTACTTGAAGGTATAATTAAATATAACCAAAACAATATAATTACATTTTATGAAATAAGTAACACAACAACTAATATTTTGCATGGAAAGCAATGAGCTTTTAAAATGAGTGAGAATGAAAATAAAAATAAAACCTATTTTTATATTCAATCTCATCATCATCATCATCATCGAGTGCCATCTCCGCAACGAAGGTTGGCTACCATGGAGTGCCACACTGCTCTGTCTCTTGCTTTGATGGTGCAGGTTGTCATAGGCTGGTTTGTCTATTTTTTAATGTTACTCGTCCATGTTAGTCTTGGTCTGCCTCTGCCTCTTTTACCTTGTATTTTCCCCTCCAGGATTACTTTTAGCAGGCTGTTGTGTCTTTTAACATGGCTTAAAAATCGCATTTGTCTTTTTTGAATTAATTGTGTTTAGTAGTTCTCTTTTCACTTTTAGTTGTTTTAAGACTTCATCGTTTGTTTCTACCTATTCTTCTATATATATTTCAAAGGCTTCAATTTTCTGTTCTGTTTTCTTGTCTAATGTCCGTGTTTCTGCACCATATAGGAATGTTGAGAAGATGTAACATTTTGCTATTCTTAGTTTTAGCCCTGGTGTTATTTGTTTGGATGTTAGTATGTTCTTCATGGCATTAAAATTACGTTTTGTCATTCCTATCCTTTTGTTTATTTCAGTTGTACATTTTCCATCACTGGCTATAGTATGTCCAAGGTAGTTGTAGTTCTGAACTGTCTCCAGGTGTCACCTTCAATTTTGATATCCACTTGTGGGTTTTGAGTATTTTCTTTAGTTTATGATCATAGTTTTAGTCTTTTTGATATTCATATCTAGTCCATATTTTTTGCTTGTCAATTTATGTCAAGATATTTGCTTGTAAGTAATTGTTGTAGATCTTTAGGATTTTCTGCTAGTAGTACAGTATCGTCAGCATATTTTAGGTTATTGATTATCTTTCCATTAATTTGTAGGCCTGGCATCTCTGTGATGTTTTTAAATATTTGTCCAGTGTATATTCATTCTTACTTGCTTTTATTTTCATTACCGCTGTAGGAAAATGAAACATGAAAATTCATAATGACAGTTGGGGGTTAAGATACTGTTCAGCAGCAGTGCTGAAAGCTGTCAGTGAATCAAAGGTGATGAACTACTGTCCGGATCCATCAACCAGAACTATCTAAATCCTACTGCACATCTTCGCGGTACCCCCAGACAATGACTGCACAGTCTAGTTGGCCAAGGGAGTAGCGATCAAGAGGTAAGGCAACACAGTACTCACAAATGCCGTGCTGATGTCGGATGTGTCGAGCCAAAAGGAGCAAATATCACAGTTCTACCACAAACAACCACAAACAACGCTTCCAGCCCCACTTAATGTCAGGTTAAGAGAGGACCAAGAAGAGGTCTAATTATTTCTTTCGTCATCGGGTGAAAACAAGCAAGTATAGAGGTATCTCTTCCTTCTGTGTGATGTGTTGAGCATAAGAAACTGAACGATAAAGAATAACAAAATATGAGCACGGATATCAATCTACGCATAAAGTGGTCAAGCTATTAGATGTTAATATACGGTAATGCATACACGAGAACTGTATTTATCATTATCGGCAATAAAATGCTGAATTTTTACTTATAAGGTTCTTCTGTATCGTGTGTGCACAGGGTTACAAGATTTCAACATTTCGTCGGACTTGTCCAACTTGTTAGGCGCGTGCCCTGTGCAGGGCAAAGCATTTACTTTATTATACAAAGTGATGAACAAAAGTGCCACATTATCTTGTCCCTTTTTGTTAAAAATTATTCCTTTTAAAATGAAATGACTTGGTTTTGTCTTTTATTATCTGGTAACATCTATTAAAAAATATCTGGGCATGCATGTCATAGTTTATATATTTCATTTTACACTATTATTAACATCACTAAAATATGCCAAATAATTTTTCAAAACGTAATTTTACTTCTTGAATGTATTTGGAGAAGACACTAGACAGTATTGGCTCCTTTATTATGATTGGTTAACGCGTTCGCGTCGTGGACGTCTTGTTTTGAATTAAATGCTGTCAAGGGAAGATAATGCTGAGCCTCTTCATGCACTTATATAATTACTGCCCGCATATTTGTGAAACTTTGTGTTTAGTCAACCTCGTATCGTGGGCGCTGTTCCTTCGCTACAATGGAGAGCATTTTCCCCTCAAGTTGGAAAAACAAGGTTGATAATCAAATGATTACTACAAAAATTTAGGAGGTGCCCGGGGCATGTTACGTCAATGAGTGCAATGACCAGATATCCGGGCTCCCTGTCCTTGTTCCCCAGTTATCAACAATTTTCATCTGAAGCTTTTTGGGACAGATCTGCTTTTAAAATCCAGTCCAAGATTTTTAACGAAAGTACAAAGCATCGTTGACGTCATCATCGCAATTATTACATTGAATCATGAGCTTGAGATTGTTTTAATTTTATTCTTAAAACTTCCAGATTATTAATACAATTACACGTTTCTCCATTATCTCTGGATACTCTACTGCCTTCACACCTTCAATATCGCTGGTTCGTCTACTGACTAAATGTCTTAGTCAGATCAGCTATACAATTATGCCTATCCCATCCATGGATCAGTTTCATTGCAGTCACGAATTCTTCATATCCGCCCCACTTCATGTCACAGCATCTTCCAAAACAAGTCGATAAATTATTTTGACAATGTGAACCTTCGCGCATGGCCTCCTTGCCTGCACCGGTGACGATTCCAAAGGACTTCCTTAGAAAGGAATGTATTTGCTCTTTCACTTCTTCACTCCGGTTCCTTTAAAATAAAATATTATAAACAAGGAAAGCAAACGAAACTGTTTATGCGACCTCAACAACCTATACAAAAACCCAGCGTTATGGGTCGCCATTGTCGATTTATGCCATTAACAAGGTCGAACTCCGTGCAAGCCATTACCAGCTGCAGAAGCGACGATTTTAATGTACTTCACTAAAAAGAGAGTACCTAAAGTAGCTTCCTTACTCCAGTTCATTCTAGTAAACACATAGAAATACAATTCTCAAAAGCGAAAAAACGTTATTAGTAATTGTACTCTGTAAAGTGTACTGGAGAACATGGAGTTACTCCCGAAATCCTTAATGCTATGAAGTAGATACTTGAAAGGGCAAATAGAATGATGCTATAATAGATGCTGACTCATCTATGGTCAGACTCTGAAACAGTGTAACTTATTACAATGAGGTTTGTTTAGGTAGATCACTCTGTGATGAGCTGTCACGAAGACTCTACTTCTCCAGCCAGTGACTATTTAATGAATAAGAGAATACAAAACCCTTGTCATATAGAGGATATAGTGTTAGTGCAAACATTTTTTTTTCCAAATATCAGCACATTCTGTCATTAGGTCAGTATTACGCATATCCTGTTTTGTCGCTATTTCCCCCACAAACAGAAAATCCATTGAGATGACCTGTTGAACATAGAAGCAATCGACTGGCGTGAAACTCTGGCCTCTTGTCTTCAGTATATCTGATTACTATACATTATACAACAGTTTTAAAGAGGTACTATTCTACTTCGTCCAACTGTAGTCTAAATTATCATTCCTTCACCTAGAACTGTTCGATGAGTCAGCCTAAATTACCATCCCCTTCAACTAGAACTGTTCGATGAATCAGCCTAAATTATCATTCCTTCACCTAGAACTGTTCGATGAGTCAGCCTAAATTACCATCCCCTTCAACTAGAACTGTTCGATGAGTCAGCCTAAATTGTAAACTACTTTAGCATTGGATTATTTTGTTTTAAGTCGACATGAGTTATAAACTTTTTCACTCTCGAATTGTTTGTGACTCGACATGAATTATCAACCTTCTCACTCTCGAATTGTTTGTGACTCGACATGAATTATCAACTTTCTCACTCTCGAATTGTTTGTGACTCGACATGAATTGTGAATTCTCTCACTCTCGATTTGTTTGTGACTCGACATGAGTTATCAATTCTCTCACTCTCGAATTCTTTGTGACTCGACATGAGTTATCAACCTTCTCACTCTCGAATTGTTTGTGACTCGACATGAGTTATCAACTCTCTCACTTTGGAATTCTTTGTGACTCGACATGAGTTATCAACTCTCTCACTCTCGAATTGTTTGTGACTCGACATGAGTTATCAACCTTCTCACTCTCGAATTGTTTGTGACTCGACATGAATTATCAACTTTCTCACTCTCGAATTGTTTGTGACTCGACATGAGTTATCAACTCTCTCACTCTGGAATTCTTTGTGACTCGACATGAGTTATCAACTCTCTCACTCTGGAATTGTTTGTGCCTCGACATGAGTTATCAACTCTCTCACTTTGGAATTCTTTGTGACTCGACATGAGTTATCAACTCTCTCACTCTGGAATTGTTTGTGACTCGACATGAGTTATCAACTCTCTCACTTTGGAATTCTTTGTGACTCGACATGAGTTATCAACTCTCTCACTCTGGAATTGTTTGTGACTCGACATGAGTTATCAACTCTCTCACTCTGGAATTGTTTGTTACTCGAGATGAGTTATCAACTCTCTCACTCTCGAATTGTTTGCTTGACCACAGACAACGTAACAGAGAACTATTGAAGTCGAGAGACGCAGTGTGGACCAGCCTTTGAGAACTACGCAAACGTTGACCATGAACCAACTAACATGAACAGATGAAGAATGCTGAACCTATACAATCACATAACAACACATGTCATAGATTCATTCAGCAATTAGCTTTTTCTGCAGTTCACCACATACACACTAGTTTGGTGCCTCGCTAACCCCATATTTTTGCAACTTATCTTTTTGTTGCTCCACCCACTTGCTAACGTATGTCGTGATGCTGTTTGCTTGTGACGTGCTTCAC
The DNA here is from genome assembly GCA_032433765.1 of Megaustenia siamemsis. NCBI lineage: Eukaryota > Metazoa > Mollusca > Gastropoda > Stylommatophora > Ariophantidae > Megaustenia > Megaustenia siamemsis. The sequence continues at coordinate 109,529,505 of JAVIAB010000051.1, forward strand.
GTTCAAACTTCTTGATTTTATTTAAAGTTGATACCACATCTATCCTTGGTTTTTAAAAGATTCGCTATCTATTTTTGTCGTATCTTGTTGCACACATGAATTAATTATTACAACAACAAAAAAGTGACAGAAATGCATGTATCTCCTTCTTCTACTTCTTATCTCTTTTCACTGATACCTAAAAGGTGTCGTGGTTTATATCATTTGTCGTTCTTGTGCTGCTCGAATTGTCTGAATTAGTGATTTTCCTTTGTTGTTACATGTCTCTGTCACTGCATCTATCCATCTTCTTCTGGGTCTTCCTATTGGTCTTTTTCCATGCATTCTCGAGAAGAACGCCCTTGATGGTGATGGGTAAGGATTCATTCTGACCAGGTGGCCAAACCATTTAAGTTGTTGTTGTTCTATATATTCTTGGCAGGGTTTTGTTCCTGCTATTTTTGTTATGGTTTCATTTGGTATTCTATCTCTTCTTGTGTTGTTTGTTACTTTTCTCAAGCAACGCATCTCACATGTATTGATATCTTTCTTAAATGTGATTTAGAAAGGGTCCATGTTAGACTTTCATAGCACAAAGTTGGTATGAAAATGCTATTTATCATTTGTTGTTTAGCTGGCATAGAAATGTTTGGATGTCTTAGCAGTAGTGAAAGCTGATATGTGACAGCATTTGCTTTTTGTGTTCTCATGTCAATTTCTCTGTCTAGTTTTCCATCTTCTGTGAACATTGTGCCTAAATACTTGAATTCTCTACTTGTTTTATTTCTTTATCTTTGATCTTGATGTTTAATGGGTGTCTTAATTTGCTTATTTTTATAGCCTCTGTTTTTGCTGTGTTAATTTTCATACTGTAGTTTGTGCAGCTTTTATCTAGAGATGTTAAATGCTGTTGTAGCAGGTTTTCATCCTCATATATTAGGCATTGGTAGCTCGTTGATGTTGGAGTTTTCTACCTCTATGTTATTATTTGATTTGTCATTGTTGTTGGTTGTTTTCTGATTTATTTTGTCCATACATATGATGAAGATGAGTGGTGAGAGGATGTATCAAACATTGAAATTATCGGATAATTTTTTTCAGTCAGAAGAAAATGGTTGTCAGTTTTATTTTAACAGAATAGGTTTCGACGATTGAATTTACCTGACGGGAAATAATAATCTAAAACTGTTCAGGCGAAATTAAAAAACATTCACGAGAACCGCCAATCAGGGTTCAGGTCAGGAAAACAGAGACAAAATGACTGACATGGCAAGCAGGATTTTACGGTATTGATAAGAATCAAGAATTTTGCGAAAGATGGCCACGGACAGCGCGAAGTGGAGGATTGTATTGTTACCCTTAAAGATAATACAGGAAGAACAATGAAATGTAATTTTGATAAGTTAAATATACTTGTCATGGTTTAAATATATTTTTCATGGATTTAGATATACTTTTCATGGTTTCAAACATACTTTTCATGGTTTCAAACATACTTTTCATGGTTTCAAACATACTTTTCCTGTTGAAAATATAATTTTCATGGATTCAGATATATTTTTCATGATTTAAATATAATTGTCCTGGTTCAAATATACTTTTCAGTTAATTCAGATATACTTTTCATGGATTCAGATATACTTTTCATGTTTTAAATATACTTTTCCTGGTGAAAATATACTTTTCATGGATTGTGCTATACTTTTCATGATTTAAATATAATCTTCCTGCTTAAAATATACTTTTCATGGATCCTACTATACTTTTCATGATTTAAATATAATCTTCCTGTTTAAAATATACTTTTCATGTTCATTTGTGCGATACAAAATGTTTGCCGTATCAGTAGTGTTTGTAGAACGTGACTAAAAGTCATCAGTAGGAGAAAATAGCAGCACAAGTTTATGAAGAATGCAAGTTGGTATTGAGAAAAATCGGCACTAATGGAGCAACGTTAGAAACTCTGTATAATCAGACATATGAGGACCTGCAGGATCTGCTGTCTAGCTCTCTCGAACAACTGCTTAAAAAAAAATAAATAAATAAAATAAAAATAAAAAAATAAAAGTGGGTCCCCTGTGCCTATTGCACACGTTAACGAACTCTTGGGATTTGGAAATCGGAAAGTGCAGGCCAAAAATGGGTGCTGCCTCGAAAAGCGTCATAGGAAGAAAAATCTTGCAAAAAAAGAACTCTTGATGATTAAAAAAATGAAAGTACCTCTGGTCAGAGAATATCTGCCTCTATGGCAGGGGACACCTTATCGGCACACAGCTGCCAGTGTGGAAAATAGGGAAAAAAGTGATTTTCATGTAAAATTCAATCCATTGGGAATTCATCATCATCATGTGCCATTCCGGTTGGCGTAGGCGATCATGTCGCTGCACAATCTTTTATCCACAGTGCATCGTATACGTTTTGTTGTTAATGTTGACTGTATTCCATGCCATCACATCAAGCTATCCAGTATTTTCTCTCCTTATTGTCCGTAATCTGTCTTTCCCTGTATTTTGCCAGTTAAAACCAAGTATTCCAAATTTTCTCTTCTCACGATGTTCCCGAAAAATGTTGATTGTTTCTTTCTGATGTTTCTTGTGAGATCCCTTTTTGTGTTGGCCTCTTTGATGATTTCCTCGTTGGTATTTTTAGCTATCCAGGGAACTTTCAACATTCTTCTGAGAAATCCCGATTCACAAGAGATTGCGTACACAAACAAGCTTAAAAACAACATGAGCAAATAGTGAATTTACATAGTACTCAAAGAGAAGATATGTAGCAATCTGGGTATCGCATTTACAAAACATTGTCCGGGCTATGATTAATGCTATCCTCATATCCTCCATTTTATAGATCGTTAGAGAATTTTCATTTGAAAAGAGCTGCTGTATTCGTTACACGTTTCATTGCTCTGTACCGTTTGTGCTTTCTTTGCATCTGATGACCATTATTTCTTATTGCTAAACATTCGTCTTAAATTTTAGCACCAAATTTGTCAAAGCAAAAAATATCCCCATTTTCATTCAAGCTTTAGAAGGGTATTGATATGTTGTCATTTTGTATCATCATATACAAATATATCATTTATTAATGTCTTTCTTGTCATCATTTAAAACTATAGCAATTCATTGTATATGCTCGCGTGGAACCTTTACAAAATGTCGTGACCTTAATTTGCTTTACTACCAAGAGTGCAGCGTTATCCGGTTATTATTTCAAGCGAGTCTCCGGGGAAACATTTCACAGCTCGTCCAAATTGTATCGGGGGTTGGGTTCTTAGCATCAATCATCCTTGGGGGTTTCTGGAATCAGGAGTCACACACAACTAATGTTTGCACTTCGATTTCTGTCAATCTTTCTCGCCGTTCGGACTCCTCGTGAGTCCTGCTCTGCAGAGTTGGTAGAAACAAATCTGGACTTATTCTGACCCTTATTAACTTTTACTTTCCCCACTCCGTCTATGAATTCACTCATGCGCTCTATAAAATTCCGCAAGTGATTCCCTAATAGTTCTACTGTCAGGTTTGCAGATAGACTCGTATTTGCAATTAAAACTCTCTTACCTTTAGCAGTAAGAAGAAACTGATGCTCTACCCCATATATTTTTAAACTCGTTGACCCCCAACTCTATGACCAAGAAAACCTATATTTTTCAACTCTTTGATCCTCCAACCCTACGACAAAAAAAACCCCTTCATTTTTCAACTCTTTGACCCCCCTCCCCAAACACTATACCAATAAAACCCCTCTATTTTTCAACTCTTTGACCCCAACTCTACGACAAAAAACCCTCCATTTTTCAATTCTTTAACTCCCCTCCCCCGCCCCCCAACTCTACGACAAGAAAACCCCTGTATTTTTCAAATCTTTGACCCCCCAACTCTACGACAAAAAGAACCCTCTATTTTTCAACTCTTTGACACCTCCAACTATTCGACCTGAAAAAACCCTCTATTTTTTAACTTTTTAACACCCCCCCCCCCCAACTCTACGACCAAAAAAACCCCTCTAATATTCAACTCTTTGACCCCCCAACTTTACGATCCAATCCGTAACAAGTAACAAGTTACCTAATGTGGACACAGTTCATTACCTCAGCTAAACACTTTCTATGTGTATCTCTTAAAGAACGATGTCATGGCGTAGTGTTGACCACCATTTTTCTAATATTTTTTAATGTTTAGGTGGTTTGAATATGAAAATAAGATTGCTGTTGGTGACCGTTAGCAAAAGTCACAGAGAAAAAGGGAGGTGACGAGAACAAGGAAGGAAGTAAAGGACAAAAACAGAGGATGGAAGTAAAGGACAGAAACAGAGGATGGAAGTAAAGGACAGAAACAGAGGATGGAAGTAAAGGACAGAAACAGAGGATGGAAGTAAAGGACAGAAACAGAGGATGGAAGTAAAGGACAGAAACAGAGGATGGAAGTAAAGGACAGAAACAGAGGATGGAAGTAAAGGACAGAAACAGAGGATGGAAGTAAAGGACAGAAACAGAGGATGGAAGTAAAGGACAGAAACAGAGGATGGAAGTAAAGGACAGAAACAGAGGATGGAAGTAAAGTACAGAAACAGAGGATGGAAGTAAAGTACAGAAACAGAGGATGGAAGTACCAAATAAAGTAATTGCTAGAAAGTACTTTTTTCCGTTCGCCAGCTTTTTACCTCTGACAAAGTCCCTAGAGACTAGGAACTGAATTTTGCGTGTTAATCCGTTTTTCCCTGGCAGCCGTGGGCACAGGAGTCCCTCGCCGCACAGGCAGATAACTCCGTCTTCGGAGGTACTCATATTTTTTTTATTTTAGAAAGTACTTGATGTTAGTACATGTGTTATCTCACTAATGACAAATCCATTATGCACAACAAGTATAGTTTGATATTTCTTTTATGTTTGTTTTATCTATCTAGTATTTTTGATAATAGAAACAAGAAAAAGAGTTCTTTAATGTTATGTAGAGCCAGTCTTAACATATGGATGTGAATCATGGACAATAGGACAATAGACAAGAAAATCACTGGAGTCTGTAGAAATGTGGTTTTACAGAAGAATGTTGAGAATATCATGGACAGCTAAGAAGAGTAATGGAAATGTTATTAAAAATGTCAAAGCAAAAAGAGTGCTAATTTAAAATATTAGGAGGAAACAAGCATCATTTTTTTGGCCATGTAATGAGAAGAGAACAACTGGAATATATTGTATCAACTGGAAAAATTGAGGGACGAAGAGATAGAGATGGAAGCAAAGAGAAAATACCAGACAGCTTAAGAGAATGGCTTGGCAGAAGGTCAACAAAAGAAATGATAAATAACTGTCGTGATCGAAAGTTGTGGAGAGACATGATCACCTACGCCAGCAGGCCAGGTACTTGATGATGATGATCTATCTAGTGACCTTTCGAGCCATAGCCGGCCCATAGGGCATAGACCCAGATACTCTTTATGTTATATAAATTTTTATTCTAGCAATTTTCAATCCTTGTAAAGACCTTTTATCAAATCTCACCATTTTTCTCTGTTCTGTGCAAGTATAGCAGCCCTCTTAAATATAACAGAACACTTCTGACCGAGCTGACCTTAAATAGAACTTATGATTAACTTGAACACGCTTGTTGGAATGACTTGGCGTTTGACCTCAACGACTGGAGTTGCGTTGCAGGCACGTAGATTGCCTGGTGGCATCTTGCACCAGACAGCTCGTCTTGACCCCGTATCAGACTTGGACCGAGTGTGCTGGATTTGACTCAGGATTCTGTAGCCGTCTATCTGCCTTCTGCTTGCCTGATGCTGAACTCATACACAGCCCGGACACCCACTTGTCCGTCTGTCGTGATCGTATACTCTTGTACTTCTCGCTGTTTCGGGGTGGCGACCACCTCTGCGTCTATGGGCCTGTGCTTGTTGGCCCCTCCCATTTTCCGTTCTTCGCTAGGCACAGACAAATACAGATTGCTTTCTAAGAAGTAGTCAAGGAACACCATATAAAATACACATTCGATGTTTAATTCTGGAAGATCAACCTCTCACAAGTTACACAATTACAACAACATTATGCTTGTTAGTGGCCTTTCTCATGTTGCATGTTAATTACGAGGCGTACCCCAACTTGTCTGGGCTGTTATCTAAGGGCCGCTGTAGTACAGAACTGCAATACTCCCTTCAAGCCACCATGCATTTTGGTAACCTTATGTTGGACCGACTCCACTCAGTCGGACTCTCTTGATGACACTGCGCGGAATCTTCCCGCTAGCTATCGGCCACTGGTATGCGCCGATGAATCTCCCACTGTTGTCTGTTCGTGCCTGTAACAGCACCCACGGTATCGAGCATGAATTCAGGGATGGCTGTCTCGCCTACCTTCACCTGCATGATTCGTTGCTTCTGAATTCCACCCCTAACTCATAATGGTACCTCAATGCTGAGCACATAAGTTGGCGATATCTGACTCGCTCAATCTCACCTCACTGTTCGTCGTTTCTGAGTTTCATAACTCCCTGGTAGAGCACACTCGTTGTTGAGCAGGTCTCGGCAAAAGCTGTCTCGTCCCTTGTCACCCACATTGTTCGTTGCTTCTAAATTGCACAACTACATTATAAAATCATACTCATTATGGAGCATGAACACTGTGAGACTGTCTCGCTCACTGTCACTTAAATTGTTCGTTGCTTCTAAATTGCACAACTACATTATAAAATCATACTCATTATGGAGCATGAACACCATGAAACTGTCTCGCTCACTGTCACTTAAATTGTTCGTTGCGTCTGTCCTCGAGTGTGACCGACTTTTCGATCGATTTTCACTTTGTTGATGTTTGACTTTCTAACTGATTGATGGTGCCGACTGATGAGCACACTGGCCGGTGTCTAATTGCCTGTCTATGTCATACTGCGCGTTGTTTACCAGTTTGTTACACACACAACCCGTTTCCAGCGGTGTGACCGCCTTTAGTTCGACGCTACCGGGATCAGTTGAGAGTACATGGATGACTCAAATATTGACCACAACATGTTCAGTAAGCATAAAAGACACTTTATTTTGATTACACAACACACAATCTGTACCCTATTAGACTCAGGGCTGTCTCTCACACATTATTGTACATATTGCCAAATTTTCTATTTACAGTTATTTTAAAATAATACATCAGCAAGCTCTACTCGCCTGCAGCAATGAAACACACATTGACACTTTCCTAAGGTTTCGCGCTCTCACGTGCAGTCTTCACGCTGTGTCGTACAGCGTTCTGTTAGCCTTTGTACAGCGTTCTGTTAGCCTTTGTACAGCGTTCTGTTAGCCTTTGTACAGCGTTCTGTTAGCCTTTGTACAGCGTTCTGTTAGCCTTTGTACAGCGTTCTGTTAGCCTTTGTACAGCGTTCTGTTAGCCTTTGTACAGCGTTCTGTTAGCCTTTGTACAGCGTTCTGTTAGCCTTTGTACAGCGTTCTGTTAGCCTTTGTACAGCGTTCTGTTAGCCTTTGTACAGCGTTCTGTTAGCCTTTGTACAGCGTTCTGTTAGCCTTTGTACAGCGTTCTGTTAGCCTTTGTACAATCTCATCCGAATCTACGTCACGACTCAGATGACTCCTGTCTCCTCACATCGGCTCTGGAGATACGATGAGCCTGCCTATGAAACTTCTATGTTCCCAGCGACCACTTTCAATTCTTGGCCTAACCACACGGCCTATCCAGCTTTACTGGATGTCAGAACACAGCAGGTTTGCTTCATAAAACTCGAGTACATAACTCAAATGCTGTCATAAAAGTGTCAGCAGCATTTTGTTCCTTCTGCGGTCTCCATTGATTCACTTCTCACCACACTGTTCGATTTTCCACTGGACAAGACTGAACCTAACAAAACAACTCATCAGTGTCCGTGACTTTCGTTATCACTAATTATCTCACACACAAAAGTCCACTGAATTGTTCACACTGGTTTGTTGGTATCTTTACAAAACTATTTACAGTGTTGTTGTACAAAGTGACATCTCACACTGCTGTTTATGAACTTCACTGTCCTAATTCTTAGAGCGACCTTATCTCTGACCATCCGCTCGTCGCACACTAGCAACTAATACTCACTGCCAACTGAATACTGACCACGACTGAAGTTCCCTTCGGACTCGTGGACATGCTCTCTCTCACATACTTACTCATACATACTCTTTCTCACACACTCTCTCACATACTCTCTCTAACATTCTCTCACATATTCTCTCTCACATCCTCTCTCTCACATCCTCTCTCTCACACCCTCTCTCACGTACTTTCTCCAATGTCTCTAATTCACTCTTTCTTTATATCTTCTGTCATTCAAATCTCTCTCCTCTTTCCAAACTCTCCACACATCTCTTGCACGTGTGAAACCCCACAATTCACACAAACTATCAGCGTATACAAATAGATAACCCGACACAAAAAGTCTCAATATGAAGATGTCTGACAAAGTTATAGAACTGTTGCATGCGTATATCCTTCTGATAGTCATGCACAAGGGTATAATTCTCCATACAAAGCAATATCCCTCATCGCTAATTATCTGCCATGTTTTGGCCAAAAAATAACTGGGAGATTAAACATTGAAACATGTTTGACTCTAGGATATGGCAATTGCTCCCGAGGGAAGCTCGGAGCATGATTGCCTCATAGGTCCCTTAACCCAGTCGGAATTAAATTTCCTGAGTGAGTTATGGCCCCTCAATAGCTTCTTATAATAAATAAACAAAAACACAACAACACAAACACACACGCACATAAAAAAACAACAAATATAATCATAAGGAATATTACTTATGCCTCAGGCTTTCTTTCTCTGTTCCTTTCTTTCTTAGCCGTAACTGCCCTGTATGCATTCCGGTACCGATAAGTTTTTAGGGACTTGAAATGCGACTGATGTTTCACAACTCACTATTTCTAATTGTTAGTTCATCATCATCATTGAGTGCCGTCTCCGCATCGAGGGTTGGCTACCATGGAGCGCCATTCTACTCTGTCACTTGCTTTGATGGTACAGATTGTCATAAGTTGACTTGACCATCTTTTGATGTTGCTCGTCCATGTTAGTCTTGGTCTACCTCTGCCTCTTTTACCTTGTATTTTCCCTTCCAATATTACCTTTATTAGGCTGTTGTGTCTTTTAACATGCTCCAAAAATTTCATTTGTCGTGTTCTAATTGTGTTTAGTAGTTCTCTTTTCATTTTAGTTGTTTTAAAACTTCATCGTTTGTTTTCTTTTCTTTCATTCCAATTCTAACTATTCTGCTATGAATCAACATTCAAAATGCTTCAGTTTTCTGCTCTGTTTTCTTGTCTAATGCCCATGTTTCTTCACCATACAGGAATATTGAGAAGATGTAACATTTTGCTATTCTTAGTTTTAGCCCTGGTGTTATTTGTTTTGATGTTAGTATATTTTTAATGATGAACAAATGGAAGTAAATACTAAGGATAATGGAGAAGGACCAGAAATACTCAGAGAAGAAGTGGAAGATGCCTTGCGCAATATGAAAGGAGGCAAAACTCCAGGACCAGATAATATAACTAAAGAAGAGATTGAAGCCATGGGTGATTTTGGAATAGAAATAATAACAAAAATATTGAATGATATCTACAACAGCGAATATATACCAGACAGCATGCTCAAATCAATATTCATAGCCCTACCAAAGAAATCGGGTGCGATTGAATGCGATGATCATCGCACAATAAGCCTTTTGAGTCATATGACTAAGATATTACTAAGAATCATCATGCAAAGAGTGCGAAACAAAATCAGTCCAGAAATTAGCGATTGTTTTGTTAGAGATAAAGGAACAAGCAATGCCGTTTATATCATAAAATCTTTAGTAGGAAGAGCCATAGAGGTGAAAACAGATCTTTATCTATGTTTCATAGATTACACCAAGGCATTTGACAAAGTAAAGCACCAAGAAATAATCAACATTTTAAAAAGCATAAACGTAGACAGCAAAGATCTAAGAATAATAAAGAACATGTACTGGCAACAAACAGCTGCCATAAGAACTGGAAACCAATTGGGAATGTTTCAACAAATAAAACAGGATGCTAGACAAGGTTGTGTGCTGTCACCAAATTTGTTTAATATTTATAGTGAGATTATTTTAAGATCCATAAGGGACATGCCTGGAATAACAATTGGAGTTCACAATATAAATAATCTAAGGTATGCTGATGATACAGTCTTAATCGCTAAAAGTGAAAATGAGTTACAAGAAATGTTGGACATTATAGTGAAAGAAAGCAAAAATAAAGGACTCAGCCTTAATAGCAAAAAGACAGAGGTAATGGTAACAACAAAGAAAAAGACATCACCTCAGTGCAAAATAAAGACAAGTGGAACAATATTAAAACAAGTAAATTAATTTAAATATTTGGGAACTTTGTTAACCTCAGACGGATGATGTACAAAAGAGGTGAGATGCAGAATAGCTCAGGCAAAAGCAGCTTTCCAAAAAATGAGGAAGATACTATGCAATCCATTTTTGACAATAGAAACAAGAAAAAGAGTTCTTAAATATTATGTAGAGCCAGTCTTAACATATGGATGCTAATCATGGACAATATGACAACATACAAGAAAATCACTGGAGTATGTAGAAATGTGGTTTTACAGAAGAATGTTGAGAGTACCATGAACAGCTAAGAAGAGTAATGAAGATGTTCTGAAAGAGGTCAAAGCAAAAAGAGAGCTCATTTCCAATATTAGGAGGAAACAATCATCATTTTTTGGCCATGTAATGAGAAGAGAACAACTTGAATATATTGTAACAACTGGAAAAATTGAGGGACAAAGAGATAGAGGAAAGCAAAGAGAAAAAATAACAGACAGCTTAAGAGAATGGCTTGGCAGAAGGTCTACAACAGAAATGATAAATAGCTGCCGAGATCGAAAGTTGTGGAGAGACATGATCACCTACTCCATTAGGCCCGATACTTGATGATGATGATGATGATGATATTTTTCGTGACATTAAAATTACTTTTTGCCATACCTATTCTATTGTTTATTTCAGTTTTATATTTTCAATCACTGGTATGTCCCAGGTAGTTGTAGCTCTGAACTGTCTCCTGATGTATTCCTTCAACTTTGATATTTGTTTGTAGGTCTTGAGAATAATTATTTAATAAATGAAATATAAATATAATAGTATAATATAATATAATAAACGCACGTTTAATACGACAAATATAAGTAAAGAAGAAAGCTTCATTGACTGGTAGCGACCTATTCTCTCATTTTGTGAGATGACGCAATAGAGTTTTGGTAAACTTTATGCTACTATTGTTTGAAAAAGAATCCGGTTATGCCCATCTATACTTTATATTTTTCCATGATCGGTGTCATGTATAGTTTTGTCTAAAACTACCAAGCTATGCCGAGAAGCGTAGTGGGGACTTGCAATTTTCTATTCTAAGCCATGTTCATAGCGGGATCAAGGTACCGGCAACTCGAGTAGTTGCCCAGGGCGTGATATATGCTTAGGTGCACCATCTTCCAAGAAAAGAAAACGTGAAAATAATAAATAGAATATTTAAAAGGGGGAGGCGTTCGTCTTACACTGGGCGCCAGCAACCATGATGCCTTATTCGGCTGCGTGTGTCTAATTGTCCTTGTTGGCCTTGTCGCTGCAGGATTTCTGTTAAAATACTTTTCATCAGATCCTTTCACGGTGCTGGATTTAGACTTGGTGAATTTATTAAGCTGGCTAGCCACATGAAACTTTGAAGCCCAGTGTTACAAAATTGACACCAGATATTTTTCTATAATGGATTACAATATTAACAATGCAGATACGGTTCTCTTCCTTAATTATCCTTTTGAGATCAGAGAAGGATTCACTTCGCGCAACATTATCTATGCCACTATATGTAAGCGATATCAGATGACCTATGAAGGCAAATCAAGACGCCGTCTATCAGAAAGATGCCGTGAACATCTATATGACGTCACTCAAGATGCTGCAGGCACACTAAAAGCATCCCACTTCAACTCTAAAGACCATCAGGGTAAGGCGGATGTGCAAGTTACTGGCCTGTTGTCATGTTCTTCTGACAACCGTATCTGATTTACCCTAGAGAAGTGTGTGATCACCAATATGGGTTGCCTCACCCCACGGGGTATCAATGTATCCCTTTCTTATGGGCAATCTATTACCCTTCTCCTTTCCTCACCCCCCTCCCTTTCCTTCCTTCATTCTCATCTCCCTGCCAATTCCTCCTCTCCGGGCTTAAATCCAGTCCTGACATTCCATATCAGATTGCTGTCTGTTTAATGGTAGGTATTTAGTGTACAATTCCTTGAAATTTCCCAGCCGCTTTGTTTTGTCTTTCTATGTATTTGAAACAGGCTATAGTTCCTACTAGTTTTCTCATATCTTTAACTCTCAGTCAGTCTTTTCTGTTGATGTTAATAAATGTAATGAAATGATTGTAATCACTAGACAATGTAGCAACTAAACACTGAAAATGGGGAACAAAGAGACAAATATCGTCTACAGTAATTGTTTAGTTCTTGTGACAGAACAGGAAAGACGCAATTATACACCTGGTACAAGTGAAATTACACAACATGCAGAAAGAGATAGATTTTATGCTAACAAGAAAACAGAACAAGAAAAGAGTAACCGACAGCAGAGCTATCCCTAATAGCACAGACCACACGGACCTTTAATTGGTTATGATTACACTCAGACAAAAACAAAGGGAAGATACGCAAAAAAACAAAAGAAGCAAAAAGAACAAACAATAAAAATAAAATAAATTTAAAGATCAGAATGGCTGCACAGAAAATTCAATCCGGCATGGCATCAACAAAAAGCACCAGAAGGCTAGCAACAGGCAATCAAGTTATACGCCAAAATTGTGGAAAAAGACTGAAACCAATAATAGAACTACTGTTAAACTATACTCAAATGGGGTTCCGAAGGAAAAAAACAACAGATGATGTATTGACAATATATTCACCTTAAAACAGCTCGCAGAAAAGACGACAGAACACAATCAAAATATGTACATAGCTTTCATTGACCAGGAAAAAGTATTCGACCGAGTAAACAGAGAACAACTGTGGGAGATACTAACAACATTCAGAGTAAGCCAACATCTAACCAACCTAATTAAAAGTCTATACATCAACAGCAGCTGCATAGTCCGAACAGCAGCAGGTTACACAGACCACTTTGAAGTTATATCAGGTGAAAGACAAGGGTGAGTAATATCACCCCTTCCCCCCCCCCCTTTTTTTTTTACTGTTTATTACATACGAAGACTATATATGCAAGTTAGCCAACCTACCTGAGACAGAGGATATTAGCGAACTTCTATTTGTAGATGACAAGGCGCTAATACATGGAAAAATGGAAGACCTACAAGAACACTTAAATAGACAGCACAGGCACAAAATACAACATGAAAATCAACATCAACAAAACAGAAGTCATGAATATCGCAAAAGAGAAACAGAACATCAACATAACTATATGTGGCAGACAACTAAAACAAGTAGAGGAATTTATTTACCTTGGAAGTCTAGTGACAAACAACAATTCACAAACAGCAGAAATAGACTTAAGATGCAACAAAGCTTGTCAAATCATTGTATTGAACAGCTATCACCACTATTGTCCAACAAGGAAATAACTCTAGAGGCAAAACTGGCGCTCTACAATACAATCTTCATCCCAACGTTGTGCTACCATTGTTAATCCTGGGTCCTAGTCGCAAGAGCAATAAGAAAAATAGCCTCTGCTGAGATGGAATGTTATAGACAAATTACAGGAAACAGTCTGAGAGATAAGATCAGAAGTGAAGAACAGAGAACAAAGCTGGGAATAACACCCGCAATAGAATATATAAAGAAACAACATATAAAATGGTTTGACCACGTGACAGGGCAGAGCGACAAAAACACAACACAACGAGCCTTCAATAAACGTTGCAAGAACACCAGACCCAAGGACCGACTACGTAAAAATGGATGAACGGAATATTAGAAACATTAGGAAACATATCAGTAGCATATTCGAACAGAAGAGGAAAATACCGCAAATTATATCTCCCCTCGAACCTAAAAGGCAAATGAGGAAGGAAAAAAGTTCTTATATAATCACGTCAATCATTGTGTTCCTGTCTCTATTTATCCTTGTTTGCTAGTGAAGATAGCGTAAGTTGAAACGTCTGTTGTTGAGCCATGTCCTGCGTCCACCAAATTGCAAATAACAAGAAGATTAACAAGAGCAACACAACAAGTGACGCCAAGAATAACATATGACACAATGTAGGCGAAGGCGTGCTACACAGCAGCAGAGCTGGAAGTTGTCAATGACAACTGCTGGTGGCCTGCGCCAGGATCGGTGAGCCAGAACAGTCCAGACCCTGCTTCACCTCTTGTGTAGTGCCTCCAGAAACAGACTAACCGGTCTAGTCTGGCCAAGCAAGTAGGGATTGAAGAGGGAAGACAACCCGATACTCAAAAATGTCATGCAGAAGTCGGATGTGTTGGGACGAAAGGCGCAAATATCACAGTTATACTGCAAACCACAACACACCGCAGACACGTCCACTTAATGTCTTTTTAAGGGCGGATGACGAAGAGGTGTACACCTTTAGTCATCGGCCGAACACAAACAAGCATATGACACATTGACATGACAAGGGTAGCCAATGACACAAGGCAGTAAAATTAAAACTACTGAGGGAATGTGTCTTCCTTTTCACATATGGTTGTAAACTCTTGTCCTTTGTAGTCCAGTTCAATAATCACTGAACGGCTCCCTGTTACTATGTGTGCATTTGTTCATATTTGTACTGTTTAAAGCACGCTCGACAGGCAGAATAGTCAAGGAAGACAGTGGTGTATACGTTATGGCCACGAGTAGCATGATGATGGAGGTGATGGCAGTGACCAAGGCTTTCGTTAGGTTAGAGTAACAAGACTACACCCACACCTGTATACTGAGTGATTCGCTGAGCATGATAAGAAAAGTAGAGGCGGGATCTGTACGCATGCAATGGGTAGGATCATTGCAGAAGTAAAAAATACGTAAGGTCACCTTTGTCTACGTCCCAGGACTTGCGGGAGTACGGGGAAAAGAAACAGCGGATAGGTTGGCTAGCTGCGCTATTGTTGAGAACGGTCAACCAATAGATCGGGCGAACATCATCAATGCCATCCGGGAAGTGGGAAGGACACAGAACTTCAACAACCATGAGTCCACGTCACTCCTTCGGATGAAAGAGATGGGAGCTAAGATGGGCACAGCCAGAAACAAGAGACTTAGTGGGCGTGTAAGAATACTAATCAACCAACGCAGAACTGGAGTCGTCAGTCGCTGGACACTGCGAGAATTGCTGAGGAGGAGACCTGAGCACCTATGGACATGTTCGGAGTGCAATGTTCGGAGTGCAGTTACCCGCAAATAACTCAATAAGTTAATAACTATTTGAAGATCATGATATCATGAACGTTTCCAAACATAAAACTATTATCTGTAGTTATATTTTCTACAGGGTATTACTACTCTGTAAACGTCAGTAAAAATCCCGCTGCTTGAAGCTAAATTAATATTCTGTGCTTGTTTACACTTCAGAAGATATGGTTTACCAGCACATGGACTGAAAGCTAATGACTCTTATCAGATCTCAGGAGCTAGGATCGGGGAATCTCTGAACTATCTAGAACTGTGTGCCTCTAGAATCAGACTAACAAATCTTGTCAACTGAGCAAGGATGGAGAGGTAGGGAATCATAGGAGAAAGAGGTATGTATTACAGCACTCAGAAAAAAATGACAAACAACTGAAAAAAAAACCAAAAAACAGTATATGGTCCGAAGCAGGATCGAACCCGTACTCCATGGCACTGCGCCTTGCCAAGAGAAGCCGAACGCTAGGGAACACTGTCACTTAAGCTAACTAAATGGAGAGGCAACCCGGTACTCACAAACACCACGCTGAAGCCGGATATGTCGGACCAAAAAGCGTAAGTCTTATAGCGTGGCGTTAACTACAAACACAACGGATTTACTCTAATTAATGTTACTTTAAGGGCGGACGATGGAGTTCTGTTTTTTTTTCTTTTGTTGTCAGGTCAACACACATAAAAAGAAGAGAAAGGAAATAAACTTCCATCATTAATGTTCATTGTGCACATATCGAGTTGTTTGATTACCAGAAACTCGAACTGTGCTCCAATAATTTATTCTTTTATTCTATTTACGATCACGTTCATGACAACTTTTAGCTGAATTTTTTTCTTCTCAAATAGACTAATTATCGTGGGAAATAGTCGAGAAGAGGAAGATTTGACAAATAGATGTGGGTGCTAATATAATGTCTTCTTCTCGTCCCAGGCTGCAGTTATGGATTCTACACATTCCATGTAGGTTGTCAATCAAGTTCTGGGAGGAAAGTCGCGTGCCCGGCCAGCAAATGTCAGAGGAGAATCTTCGATGATGAGATTAGTGACAGGTTGTTTGAGAAGGTGGACGCTGTAATTGAGACTTCTAAAACGATCCTAGGTCAGACACGTGCACATCACGCGATCCAGATGGTCAGCGCCTTCCTGCGTGTGCATTGTGCTAGCGCTGGAACACTTGGGTTATTTAAAAACATACTTTACGATCAGTGTAAAAGGGCGTGTTCGTGGCGATTATTTTGCTATTTCGTTGGCATGAAATCAATTCATCCTCGTGCGGGCTCGGAGTTAGAATAGGAAGATAATAATAAATAAACTTGTAAAGGGCCTCATAGTCAACGAAACTGACACATCCGCTCTTCGACGTCATCTCTTGGCGTATCCGCACCACGGTTTGACTACGGGAGGTCATATCAGTCTATTTCTTGCCTTGATGATACATTTTGCATGGGTACCCATCAGTTGATGTTCCCAGTCCTGTATATTCTTTTCTGTCTCATCTTTGCTTTGTTTACCATGTATTTTCCCATTCAGTAAGTGGCCGTGTGTCAGTATATGTCCAGAAAAAAAAAGCCATCTGTTTTGTTTGAATTTTTTTTTTTTAACTCGATTTTCATTTTCAGCAACTCCAGAACTTCATTATTTGTTTTCTGCTCTTCACAAACAAATGTTCACAATTTTATATAATTCCAATATAATTTCAATGGTCTCATTTGTGTTTCTGCTATTCTATTCTATTCTATTCTATTCTATTCTATTCTATTCTATTCTATTCTATCCATGGAATCAGTTTTATTGCATCAGGAACTGTTCAGATCTGCTCCAGCTCTTGCCACTTGCATCGGTAATTTCTGTTGACAATGCCGCTCCGTGCACGTCCTACTCGACTGCAAAGACGACGATTTCAAATCTTCTTAGTCGCCTCTTACGAAAGCGTTGCAGGCAACAGTGGCTCTACTCTTTTCTCTTCTTGTGTGGGGGCCCCGTTAGCAACACGAAATCCACGTTTCTGTTAAACTTTTAAAACCCAATTTTGGGCTTTATATTATTTGCTTTGGTTTGGATAGATATTTCTTTTGTTTAAATAGTTTTTTGTTGTCATTTATAAATTTCACTTATCTTTGCCTCTCATTGTTGGTCGTTACATTCTTGAACACTCTCTAGATTGTTTAAGTTTACCTTTATATATATTTTTTTTCATATTCTGCTTCTTCAGCGTTCAGTGGGCGTGGATGTGTCGAGTCGCTAGTTTACGGCAAAGCTTTTCGGGCCGATACATTCGTATTCGACATGGATACATTTGCATTCGAGGGGGGGGGGGGGGGGGGAGGGGAGGGATTTGGGGGGGGGGGGTTCCCCGGTAGCCTAGTTGAGAATACCATTCGACTTGGCTACCGACGTTCGGACAAGCTGTGTACGATGCCGCTAGAAGCAGTGTGAATTGTACTCGTGGTTGGGAAAAAAAAATATCCCCGCGGTCGACCCAACCGCTGGCAGAAATTGGTACTAGGGTAGTATTCTGGGAAGGTGAGGAATGCCGACTCGCATCGTGAGTTTCGATGCTTGAAGCGACACTGTCCAGAAGTCTCCGAACACTTCTAGATAGGTGGCCGAGCACATATGGGTGGAAACTCGCGTGCTAATACGCCGATTCAAGTTTCGTACTTTACTTTTACTTTACTTTACTTTTACTTTACCTTTACATTACTTTTACTTTACTTTACTTTTACTTTACCTTTACATTAGCTTGACGATTTTGTAAGTGCTAGTAACATTTTGGCCTACTCTTTCCGACTTTTAACTGGGAAGAATTTTTAACGTGCGCGAGTGTACACGGGGCATCCTATTTTTCGCAGTTAACCTGGAGGGCTAGACAACGGGTCATACTAGCCTTCACCGCTTCAGGCGGTATACGAACCCGGGTCATTCTTGTCCAGACGACATCATATATCTATAACACCCAGTGTCCCTGTCTAGATAGTGACTTACATATTTTATGGCCTAGCTCTGCTTATTCTCATAGTTATAGTCAGAGCTCTGCTTATTCTCATAGTTATAGTCCTATTAATATTTATAAATCATCAGTTTTCCTGTGCGTTACCTTCGAAAGATTATGAACATCAAATGGCAAGACAAAGTAACTAACTTTAATGTCTTACAACGAGCCAATCTCCCATCCATCATGGCAAAACTTAGGAGTCGTAAACTAAGGTGACTGGGTCATGTAAGAAGAATGGAAAACATTCATATTCCCAAACAAATATTGTATGGCGAACTTAATGGCGGAAAAAGACTAAAGGGTAGACCAGTGCTGAGATATAAAGATGTTTGCAAGGCTTTCATTGAGGGAACTCTAAATCAGAGAAAGAAACCTGGAAAGTCTGGCTGTAGATCGTAGCATGTGGAGATCAAGAATAAAAAAAACAATGGGGCAACATCTTTCAAGGCAGTGCTGATATCAAATTTAGAAGAGAAAAGGTGCAGGAGAAAGGTGACGAGGCCAGGTACCATGAATACATCTTGTTCGTTCTCCTGCGGATGGATCTGTCTATCCAATATTGGCAGATTCAGCCACGAGAAAAGCTGCTCAGCAAAGCAGCATAAGACACTAATATTTTACCAAATTACTGACTTATCATGATTGCTTGCCACCAACCGTCTGTCAAGACGTCAAAGACTATACAATATTTATACCCCAGTCAAAATTACTCCTTTCTTATTGATTTATTTAACTTGTACTCTTTGTAACAATGTTACATACACAATTTTATTTAGAAATTATACATGCACATAGACGGGAGAAAGAGAGTTCATCGGTGCTGTATAGAGCCAATTCTAACCTATGGATGCCAATTAAGGACAGTAGACAATTAAAAGACGATTACAGGTTACAGAGATGGAATTTTTCAGTAGAAAGTTGAAAGTTCCCTGGGCAGCTAAAAAGACCAATGAGGCATATTCTCAAAGAGTTCAACACAAAAAGGGAGCTCCTAAAATTCATCAGAAAAAAAGCAATCAGCATTTTTCGGACATACCATGAGGATAAAGAGAGACGGGAAGGAGAGATGATACTAGATAGCTTTGTGTCATGACATAGAAAACTGTCAACAACAGAATTAATACGATGCACTGTGGTTAGAAGAGTGTGGAAGGACATGATCGCCTACGCCAACCGGTAGGGCATATGATCGCCCACGCTAACCGGTAGGGCACATGATGATAATACATGCACAACTACTTTAAACTACATGAGGAAAAAAAAAAACTGAAACATAATGAAATAATAAAATAACTTAAAATAATAGTTTTTAACTTGCCTGCATTCACCCGATGACTAACGTAAAAGAGCTCTTCGCCATATGCGTATAGGAGGACGTTATGTGGGTTTGTATGCATTCTTTTGTGGTTTGCGGCAGAACTTTGATATTTGCGTCTTTCGAGACCCAGCACATCCGACTTCAGCGCGACATTTTGGAGTACCCGTGTTGCCTTATCCCTACTAATTTGGCCAAACTAGATCATTTATTAATCTCTTTCTAGGGGAACTGTGAATATGTGGAGTAGGATTTCTATAGTTATGGTTGACCGCAGCTGACGCAAAACACTTCAGCAAGACACTTCAGCTGTAAGTCGTTGACAGTTTTCACCGATAGCTGTCGGTCGTCTCTACCCTCCCCGTTTTTCGTGAACATTATTTTAAAATCATATAATTTTATTTTATCTTTAAGGATAGCTCTGATGTAAATATAGTCTAGCCATCTATCTACAATGATCATTATCATTGCGTGCCGTCTCCGCATCGAAGGTTGGCTGCCATGGAGCGACATTCATCTCTCTCTCTCTCTCTCTCTCTCTCTCTCTCTCTCTTGCTTTGATGATGCAGATTCTCATAGGCTGACTTGTCCATACTTTGATGTTACTCGTCCATGTTAGTCTTGGTCTGCCTTTGTCTCTTTTACCTTGTATTTTCCCCTCCAATATTACTTTTATTAGGCTGTTGTGTCTTTTAACATGTCCCAAAAATTTCATTTGTCTTGTTCTATTTATGTTTAGTAGTTCTCTTTTCATTTTTAGTTGTTTTAAAACTTCATCGTTTGTTTTCTTTTCTTTCCATCCAATTCTACCTATTCTTCTATAAATCCACATTTCAAAGGCTTCGATTTTCTGTTCTGTTTTCTTGTCTAATGTCCATGTTTCTGCACTATACAAGAATATTGAGAAGATGTAACATTTTGCTATTCTTAGTTTTATCCCTGGTGTTATTTGTTTTCATGTTAGTATACTTTTCATGGCATTAAAATTACTTTTTTCCATACCTATTCTTTTGTTTATTTCAGTTGTACATTTTCAATCTCTGGTTATAGTATGTCCCAGGTAGTTGTAGCTCTGAACTGTCTCCAGGTGTACTCCTTCAACTTTGATATTTATTTGTAGGTCTTGACAATTTTCTTTTCTTATGATTATAGTTTTAGTCTTTTTGATATTGATATCTATTCCATATCTTTTGCTTGTCATGTTTATTTCATTAAGTAACTGTTGTAGATTTTTAGGATATTCTGCTAGTAATACGCTTAGCACGCGATTTTTCACCCAAATGTGCTCGGCCGTCAAATCCAGAAGTGTTCGGAGTCTTCTGGATAGTGTCGCTTCAAGCCTCGAAACTCAAGATGCGAGTGGGCATTTCTCACCTTTCCAGAGTACTATCCTGTTTCCCATTTCTGCCAGCGGCTGGGTCGCCCGCGGACGTATTTTGTTTTCCAACCACGGGTACAATTTACACTGCTTCCAGCGGGAATCTAACACTTTTAACATGTAAGCTTTGTTACATCTGGAGTCTATTTCTGTTGCTTGCATGTTGTTATATTTTACGGTGCTGCTTAAGTATCTGAATTCCTTCATTTGTTTTCAGATATTGACATCTATCGTTATGTTCATGTCTTGTGTTTCTTTTGATCGATATTATTTCTGTTCTTTTGATCGTCATTACTTATGTCTGTCGTGTACATTTGTTTTCATGTTATCTTGTTTCCCGACTGTTATTTCTGTCTAGGTGTTCTTGCATAATTAAGACACCAATTCTATTGCAAGTATCAGAGAGTGACAAATTTTGTTTTTGACAAGTGATATTATGAGAGTATGTCAAGATAAACCCAGAGAGAGAGAGAGAGAGAGAGAGAGAGAGAGAGAGAGAGAGAGAGAGAGAGAAGAAATTCAGGACGGAGTGACGTATTGACTTGGAAGCATATCTAATTGGAAAAAAAACAAGAGACTGTGGATACACAAGATGGCCTAGCCAACATGGCGGATGGTATATGTTTGAGATACATAACATCTTCACAGTGGCTCAGCGTGCTTGGAGCTTGAGAGACGCTTGCCCCGGGCGCAAAGTCACCCCCCCCCCCCGCCAAAAAAAAGGAAAAAAAAAAAGAAGTAAATATAAAACATAAAAAGGGGTGCAATTCTTGCCCTGCTCGGAGGGCTGGCATCCTATAGTTCGCCAACGCATTTCTCGTCTGAAATCGGCAAAGTACTTCTCCTTTCCTTCTTTCCTTCCTTCCTTCTTAACACGCCTTCCCTCCCTTTCTCCCTCCCTCGCTTCCTTCCTTCCTTCGCTCCCTCCCTCCATTCCTTCCTTTCTTTCCTTTTTTCCCCCCATTTCTTTTTCCCCATTTCTTCATACCAGTGTTGCTATTGCAGCATTGATGACCACATTCTCTCACCTCCATTTCCTCTCTTCTTGCGGCTGTTGGTTGTGAGCTATTAATGTTAAAGCCTGTCTATTATTAATGTTTTCTTCTCATCTTCTCGCCTGTCTTCCCGTGCATCCTTCGTTCATTCACCGCTCCATACAAAATGATTTTTGCCACACCCAACGAACGAGATCAAATGTTCTTGTGAACATTGATTTGATATATATTAAACTCAAACACACGGCAACGTTTTTCTTTCTTCTTTCTTCTTTTCTCTTTCTCACTGGTACCGAAAAGGTGTCGTGGTTATATCATTTGTCGTTCTTGAGCTGCTCGAACTGTCTGAATTAGTGATTTTCCTTTGTTGTTACATGTCTCTGTCACTGCATCTGTCCATCTTCTTCTGGGTCTTCCTCTTTGTCGTTTCTCATGCATTCTCGAGAAGAACGCCCTTGATGATGATGGGTGAGGATTCATTCTGACCAAGTGGCCAAACATTTTTCTTTAATTGTCATTTTTTATTTGTAATTATTATAATATTATAAAGTACCATGCCTGCTGGCGTGGGTGATCATGTATCTTTACAACTTTATATGTCTGCAGGTGTTTCAGTTCTGACTACAGACGTTTGAACGGATTTCCGTATCTACTACACTCCTGTTCCAGCAACCAACTACAGCCATCTATAGTTTTATAAGGCCTGCGAACTGAGAAGGAAATCCCGGAATCACCTAAAGTTTGCGAGTCTTCTGCTACGCGAGCTGTAGACCGCTGACGTCATTCTACTTACAAACGCCTCTGCTTGTAAAGCTTAAAACGTCGCAAACGTTGGGTGATTCCTTTCATTCCCCCCGACCTTAGTAAACAACAGAAAGGTGTGAACCAACAAAGTGTCCAACATGCTTGTTCATACTGTTATGTTTAACGTGCTGTGATTTGAACAAAGGTGCGTAGCTCATGATGCATCCGAGTCGCTGTAACAGTCGTTGTCGGCGACAAGATCTCCATGTTCTGTTGCTCACTTATTGCTAAATCAGTTTCTTAAACTGTCGTGTATCTAGCTCTTTCTATCTCTCTCTCCATCTCTCTCTCTCTCTATCTCTTTATCTATCTATCTACATATATATATATATATATATATATATATATATATATATATATCTCCCCCTCTCTATATCTCTCTCAATCTATCTATCTCTATCTCTCTCCCTCTCTCTCTCTCTCGCTCTTTCTCTCTCCCTCTCTCACCAGCTCTCTCTATCTCTATATCTTTATCTCTTTCTATATATCTCTCTCTCCCCCTCTCTCTCTCTCTCTTAATCTATACCTCCATAATTTTTGTTTCTCTTTGTTACAATTGTTTTTTTCAGCTGATCATTTTTCAGTTTGGTCAACAAGTTGTTTGAATACTCGGCTGCAATTGCAAAAAATCGAGGGCACACGAGAATGCGGACAACAAAGAGAGAAGATACTAGATAGCTTAGTTTCGTGGCACGATAAACAGTCAACAACAGAATTCATACAATGCATTGAGGACAGAGATTTGTGGAAGGCCATAATCGCCTCTGCCAATCGGTATGGCACATAATAATGATGGTAAAAAAATTATTATTTCATCCTGATGATGGTAATAAATTTCCCTTTTGTTTTGGTCACTTTTAGAACGTTTTCTTTGCTTTGTTCATCCGTCCACGTTATTTTTATCATTCTTCTTTAAAACAGAATTTCTGTGATCTTCAACGATTGTCTCATCTTTTCTTTATAAAAAAAAACAATACTATCTTTATTAGAAGTATAGATCTCTCTTGGAGCAGAAAGTAAATACTGGCCTGGCAGCACGCGAGATCACTTTCAGAAAATGCGCCAATTCTTAATTTGCGCGGTGGACAAATAAACATCGACAATGTCCTTACCTAGGCTTATTTCATTCATTGCCCCTTGAGTCTGACATGATCCTTCTACCATAGTCTAAGATATAACATTATCCAGAGGACTTCCGTTCAATATGGCGGATGGGCGACAAGGAACCGTTGAGGCACTGTCTGAAAAGTGTTCCTTGTTGCAGTTTCCTCAGATTCCAAGTCCGGCTTGCTGCAGGAACCACTGATTTTAGTGCCCTGTACACACAATGAGCTGCGTGCTTCATCCGGGTGATGTTTCTATATTCAGATTGCTTACGATGGATGATGATATCGTATGACGAAGGACAGTTCAGCTGCGTTCACAGCCGGTGCTAATATACCTTATGTCTTTTGAGGTGTGCTGTGTTTGCTACGATGGGGACTGCAGCTGCCTTTCTTTGTTTGGATATTCCATGAGATGTTAATTCAGATGAATCCACTGGCACGGGCGGTTGAGCAATTATGGATTTCCATTCGTTTGCGATGATACCGGGGTCTTCGAATAACTATAATTGTAACTATAACTATAACTATAACTGTAACTGTAACTATAACTATAACTAACTATAGCTATAACTATAACTATAACTATAACTGTAACTGTAACTATAACTATAACTATAACTGTAACTATAACTGTAACTGTAACTGTAACTATAACTATAACTAACTATAGCTATAACTATAACTATAACTATAACTGTAACTGTAACTATAACTATAACTATAACTATAACTGTAACTATAACTATAACTATAACTGTAACTGTAACTATAACTATAACTGTAACTGTAACTATAACTATAACTATAACTATAACTGTAACTGTAACTATAACTATAACTATAATATATCCAATAAAAACACCTGAAACATTTTAATAAACATATCAATTATTATTAAATTTGAAAACATGAACACTTAATTACAGCTTCCTACAATAATGTCATCGTTATTTATTGACAATCCAGACCTGGGAAGTTACTTTATAAATAAAAATATACAGAAATAAAAATATTACAACAGAAACATAATATATTCATTATATTATATTTTAAAAATAAATGCAAGTATGGTGGCTATTTATTGTAAATTCAATACACTAAATTAACATGTCATTATTTCACAACGATGTACCTATATTCGTAAACAGGACTTTCATTTTAACTGATTAATTCTTGTCAAACAAACAATAATTGTTGCTGTCATTTATGGAAGATTAATTGGATATCTTTGAATCGTTAAAAACAACGCGAATGAAAATGAAACTAATTAAATGATTAAATAAAGTGCTCATGCCACATTATCGTTCTTAAGCCTGGCTGGACTAGACCGATCACAGCATTCAGTTTCACGCAAATTTGAGCATAAAACAAATTCAGTTTTAAAATTTATGTGTGTGTGTGTGTTGTTTTTTAAAATAATTTGAGAGCACTTATTCTAATTACAAAACGTGTGGCAGATATTTTCAAGCTAATTTCATTATTTCATTTACTGCTTCGGCCGTGTTTGGTTTAAGGATGGCGATATCATAGAACTATTGCATATCTTCTTCCACCCAAGCAAGTCACTTTAGCCACACACAGTTGGTCTTTTCCCGCTTGCTTAATTGCCGTTAATCAATTTTATCTCTGCCGACTTGCTTTCCGACACGAGAAATCCAGCAGCATCTTGCCCAGGCTGTGGACAGGGAATGTCTGTAAATTAGATAATGTCAATAGCTATTGTGGAAATTAGTCTTGTTAGGGAGTAAACATCCTTTCTCCCTAGACGAACTACAAAGCGGTAGAGAATTCAAATAAGGCACCGACCAACCTCGGGGATGGCTCTGCTAGACGGACTGACCAAGGAGATGCCGCTCGCTGCAGGACGATAATTTATCCCCCAGGGTAGACAACATCACAAAGTGATACAGACCGCTCAGTGTTGCTGGCTCTCGTGCTGTTAAAAGAACCTTTTTTTTTAAAAAAAAAAAAAAGCGGAAGTTAATAATGTTGACATCATGATGGATATCATCTGATAATTATAAAAATATACGATTTGCTAAATAAATGGAAATGACCACTAGAGTGAACTTATCTTGTCGTCCCAGAAGAAATGTGTTAGTGATTCTTCATTGTTTTATTGAAAATTCGCCCCCAGAATGTTTACTCCGGATTGGCCTTTACTTTTAACGTAGCTTGACTTACATAGCATTTCCCAACTACATATATTCACACAGGGATATGTTGATATCATTGTACTAATCAATAAAGATAAAGGTAAAGTACGAGACTTGAATCGGTGTCTTAGCACGCGAGTTTATCAACCAGGTGTGCTCGGCCGCCTATCCAGAAGTGTTCAGAGACTTCTGGACAGTGTCGCTTCAACATCGAAACTCACAATACGAGGCGGTATTCCTTACCTTCCCAGAGTACTACTCTGGTAACCATTTCTGTCAGCGCCTGGGTCGATTGCGGGGGTATTATGTTTTTCTAACCACAAGTACAATTCACACTGCTTCCAACGGGAATCGAACACAGGTTGTCCGAACATCGGTGGCCCAGTCTGGTGGGTTTTTTTCAATTAAGCTTCTGAGGCTCCCTGTACCAGTCAATTAAGTTTGACCTACATAGTGTTTCCCCACCACATATATTCGTACATGGATATGTTGATATCAAAGCTTCAATGATGGGATCACTGCTTCCATCAATGTAGTTTAGCTCTGATTTGACGAGATACAAATAGTTGGAGTTACTGAAATACACTCTTTGATTAAACTCATTTCATCGTCATCATCATCACCATCAACATCATCATCATGTACCAAGTCTGCTGGCGTAGATGATCACGTCTCTCCACAACTTTCGATCTCGACAGTTATTTATCATTTCTGTTGGTGACCTTCTGCCAAGCCATTCTCTTAAGATGTCTGGTATCCTTTCTCTTTACTTCCTCTATCTCTTCGTCCCTCAATTTTCTCAGTTGGTTCAATATATTCCAACTGTTCCCTTCTCATTACATGGACAAAAAATGAAAATTGTTTCTTACTGGTATTGGATATTAGCTCTCTTCTTGCTTTGGCCTCTGCCAGAACGTTTTCATTGCTCTTCTTAGCTGCTCATGGTATTCTCAACATTCTTCTGTAAAACAACATTTTCTAAAGCTTCAAGTAATTATCTTGAATAAACTAAATGCAACTAAAAATAAGTGGACACCTGACTCGCAAAACACACTGGAGCACTTGCCCCCTCACCTCCAAATAGTGTTTGTTGCGTTTATAAAATTAGATTTAAATATGTCGTACCACTAAGAGGTACAATGCTATACGATTACCTTTTCATTTATTCTTAATATACAAGTCTCCATTGCCTAAAAACAAACGTTATCTAGTCCAAACAGTCTACGAAATGTATTTAAGCACCTTATTGTTGTTGATAATTTTGTTACCATATTTTGATAACTTTTTTCGTTGTCCAATGTTTTATGTGTCTGCGTCCTCATTTCAGTTTATCGTTGACTTTATCGTTGACTTTATCGTGTAATCGAGATATTTATTTTTATTTTTCTCCTCGGTCTTTACATAGTTTCATTTATGTCGGTGACTCCTGCATCTATTATACGATTGTTTTATATTTCCAATTATTTACTCTACTCGTCATGCCAAACAACACCTTTACAGAAACTTAAGGAATGTCTTCAACAGGTTGCTCTAATTTGTTCGTTTCTTCTTTTCTTTCATGATCATCAATATCATTATTATCATCTGCATCTACTACAACTGCTACAACTATTACAACATCTACAGCTACTACTACTACGACTACCACTGCTACCACCACCATCACAACCACCGCCACTACCACCACCGCCGCCGCCGCCACCATCACCACCACCACCACCACCACTACTGCTAATCTTTCTTCTTATTTTTCTACTATTAATACTACTACTACTGCTACTACTACCACTATTACTACTATTATTATTACTACCACTTCTACTACTAATACTACTACTGCTACTGCTACTGCAACTACTACTACTACTACTACTACTATTACTACTACTATTTTTACTACTACTACTAATATTACTACTAATACTAATATTACTACTACTACTACTACTACTACTACTACTACCACTACAACTACTACTACTATTACTACTACTACTACTACTATTATTATTATTATTACTACTACTGCAACTACTAATACTAACACTACTACTACTACTACTACTACTACTACTACTACTACTATTATTAATACTACTACTACTACTACTTTATCGCCAATTATCAGTTTGTGATTCACTCCTTATCGCCGAATTAGGCCATGCCAAAGCAGCTTGTACGTAGTTTAAAAAAAAAGTAAAGTAAAGAGCCCCTTACCGCGTGTGTTAGTGACCATAAATTTTACAGACCTTCAGCACATGATTTTTGGGGTAATGTGGTCGGTATTACGCCCGTTCCGCTTTACTTTCCCAGAAAAAAAATCCGGTACCCATTTAAGGCTGGGTGAACCCGGAAGCCGTCGGTTGGGTCGAACCCTACCTCTTGTCATTTTTAGTCCAGTTCACTAACCACTGAGCTATCACGGCTCAACTTGTACGTGAGTCTATATAAAAAGACGTTGCAATCACAAGTCACAAGGGACTGCTGCCGTCACAAAAAGAACATCAATGTGCTGGGTTAAAACTAAGACATGTAAGTATACCACAGTGTAGAGACCGTAGATTTGATCAGAAGTGTTGCGTAGAGAAATTGTAGTTATTTTGTGCTGAATATATATTGTAAGTTTTAGAGTCAATGCAGCAGGAGGTCGACGCCTGGGAGCCATGACATAGGCGGGCTCACCTCCCATTGAGTGTCAAGAAGTTAAAGGGTCAAGACACTTGCTCGACGGGTGTAACCTTCTGATGATCAGATTATCTCCTGCTGCAAATCTCTGTATAAAGGGTTTCATATTATTATTATTATTATTATTATTATTATTATTATTATTATTATTATTATTACTATTACTACTAATCCTACTGCTAATCTTTCTTCTTATTTTTCTACGACTATTACTAATACTACAATTACTATGCTACTACTTCTATCACAACCACCACCAATAATAAAAATAATATTTTTACTAGTACTAAAGTTATTACTATTACTATTAATTCTACTACTACTGCTACTGTTACTACTATTCATCCTCCTCCTCCTCCTCCTCCTCCTACTACTACTACTACTACTACTACAAATACTACTACTGCAATTACTGCTACTACTATTGTAAGTTTTTTATTTTAATACTTTTTTCATCATCATCAAGTACCGTGCCTGCTGGCGTAGGTGATCATGTCTCTCCACAACTTTCGATCTCGACAGTTATTTATCATTTCTGTTGTTGACCTTCTGCCAAGCCGTTCTTTTAAGCTGTCAGGTATTTTTTGATGACTGTTTCTTCCTAATATTAGAAATGGGCTCTCTTCTTGCTTTGGCACTTTCAGAACGTTTTCATTACTCTTTTTAGCTGTCCATGGTATTCTCAACATTCTTCTGTAAAACCACATTTCTACAGCTTCCAGTGATTTTCTTGTCTGTTGTCCTATTGTCCATGATTCACATCCATATGTTAAGACTGGCTCTACATAACATTTAACAACTCTTTTTTTTACTTTACCAAAATGATTCTTGGTACATGAATTCTTGGCCCTGTTGCCACTGACATCAACTGGATGTTCAGTGCGTCAGAAGCTGTACTAATCTTATTAGTTCATTTCATTATATGTAGAATTTGTGAGTGTGCTGTTTCCGTTGTTGTTTTGAAATGTATTTATTTATGTTTTTGTTTCCCAAGAACCATCTACGTATCCTATTGTTAGTAAAGCTGCTGTTTAGTGTATTGTTTAGCAGTGATTTCAAAGAATGATTCATATCTGATTAATTGTAAACCAACAGTAGACATGCAATGTTTCGTACATCATCATTATGTGCCACGGCGGTTAGTGTGGGCGATCATGTCCTTCCATAATTTTCTATCCACAGTCTCTTCTTTTTCTACGTTTCAAATCCCTGTAGAGCAAATGTACTGAACAAACCCATTCCAAGAAGTACTGTTTCTTGTCATTCCTTTAAGATCATTCCATGTTTTCGCCATCACCTTCATCTCTGCTTCCATCTGTCTTCACCATAAATATGTTGGTCTTCCTCATCGTCTTTTTCCTTGAGGATTTTTTTTTAAAAAGGGTATGTTGTGTAATATTCTCAGTTGGCAGTGTGTGTCCTCTCCAGCACCAACGTGTTCGCTGTATCTCTTTATCTACAGGTATTTGACTAGCACGTTTTCACAATTACAAGTTAGAGATTGTGTCCTGCCATTTCCATCCTTTTATTCTGTGCAAGCATCCATTAATGAAAGTATCTTCATGATTTGTCAATTGTGTTGTTCTCCGTGTTTCCCAGACATACAATAGGACTGACTTCACATTGGAGTTGAACATTTTTATTTTTGTATTTATCCTAATTTCTTTGGACTTCCGTATGTTTCCCAGTGCAACAAATGCCCCTCTTGCTTTTGATATAATTTTGGTATCATTCTCTGCTCCTCCTTCTTTTTCTATATTACTGTCCAGATATATGTAACATTGTACGTCTAGTAGAGGTATTTCTCCTATTACTTTTTGGTTATTGCCAACTGCATTAATTCTCATAATTATTGTCTTATCTCTATTTATTTTCAGTCCCAGCTGTTGCGGTCTCTCATCAAGTATACTCATGTTATATTGCATCTGTTGATGGTTATGTGATAGGAGAGCTATGTCATCAGCAAAGTTTAAGTCATTAAGTTGTTTCGTCGATGACCACTGGATTCCGTTTCTGTTGTTATCTGTAATCTGAAATACATTGGCCACACCCAATCACATTTCTCCTGGCCTATATTCCTAGATACTGAATGTAAGCCAAGACCGCGCCTAGAATTATTTATTTTGAGTTATTCACTTAGACACAAAACACTTAAAGCTGATAGTTCATGGGTCAACTTTTAACGTCAAGCCGACAACTTGAAATTAGTGTCGTCACCAATTTAAGATACGATCTTAGCGCGCGCTTGCGCATGTATCTTGCACGTCGCCCGTCAATTACAACTGTTTTAGCGTTGACACTTTCCAATTAAAAACGTCTTCAAATCGTGACTACCATTGGTGAATTGGTCTTTGGCGTTTTCATGAAACAGCGGAGCCACAAAAGAGGAAGGCGGAGTCTTCATGCTCTCTCGTTCTATTGGTTGATGTAGAGAGTCGCGTTTGTGATAATTTGGTGAGGGCCGGCCTGTCTCTGGGGCAGGGACATGATTGACGGGGATCATTGGAGCAACAAAAGGCATACCCCGAGAGAGCTTCTGACACAGAAACTAGACATCCGCATGTGCAACCATGGAACTTTTGTGCTGTCATTAGAGCAAGGAGATTAGTGTTACCAGACAACTGGAGACAAATGGATGGTACTATCAACAATTCTGTGAGAGTTCGTACTGTGTGTGTGTTTTTTTTTTCCTTCCCGTTGATGACTAAAGTCGACTCGTTATAAAGCAGAAAGATGATCATTATTTGCTGTGCTATCAGCGTGCTGGTTTTTAGGCTTTGCGAAATGCACCAAGATTAGTATAAATCATAGACTGCTTTATAAGCAGAGTGTAATTGCTAAGAGAATTTTTAAAAATTAAATGTCAAATTTATAGCTTTTAAACAAACCATGTCTACGCTAAATTCTTCAAATTTGTTGTCTCATTTAACGTCCTTTAATTTTTAGGGGCGTTAAATGAAGAGTAGTCGTTGGACTACAGCTGAAAAAAAAATCGCATTTATCTCAGTCTACAACACATTAATACTATTTTGTACTACAGCACATTAATATTATCTCAATCTACAACACATTAATACTATCTTGTACTACAACACATTACTATTATCTCAATCTACAACACATTAATACTATCTTGTACTACAACACATTAATATTATCTCAATCTACAACACATTAATACTATATTGTACTACAACGCACTAATACAATCTCATTCTGCAACACATTAATACTATCTCGTACTACAACACAATAATACTATCTCATTCTGCAACACATTAATACTATCTTGTACTACAACACACTAATACTATCTCATTCTACAGAACACTTATTAATATCTTGTACTACAACACACTAATACTATCTCATTCTGCAACACATTAATACTATCATGTACTACAACACACTTATACTATCTCATTCTACAGCACATTAATACTATCTTGTACTACAACACATTAATACTATCTCATTCTGCAACACATTAATACTATCTTGTACTACAACACACTTATACTATCTCATTCTACAGCACATTAATACTATCTTGTACTACAACACACTAATACTATCTCATTCTGCAACACATTAATACTATCTCATTCTACAACACATTAATACTATCTTGTACTACAACACATTAATACTATCTTGTACTACAACACATTAATACTATCTCATTCTACAATACATTAACACTATCTCATTCTATAACACAATAATTCTATCTCAATCTACAAAACATCAATACTTTCTCAATCTCATTCTTCTTCTTCCTCTTCTCTTTCTTTCTCTATTTTCTTCCCTTCGAGATTGCAACTAAATAAATCTACTACACATTAGCAGTATCTCAATCTGCTACACATTAGTAGTATAACAATCTACACCACATTAGTAGTATCACAATCTACAACACATTAGCAGTATCTCAGGTACAAAACATTAGCAGTATCTCAGTCTACAACACATTATTAGTATCACAATCTAAAACACATTAGCAGTATCTCAGTCTACAACACATTAGTAGTATCACAATCTACAATACATTAGTAGTATCACAATCTACAACACATTAGTAGTATCACAATCTACAACACATTAGCAGTATCTCAGTCTACAACACATTAGCAGTATCACAATCTACAACACATTAGTAGTATCACATTCTACAACACATTAGCAGTATCTCAATCTACAACACATTAGTAGTATCACAATCTACAGCACATTGGTAGTATCTCAATCTACAACACATTAGTAGTATCACAATCTACAACACATTAGTAGTATCACAATCTACAACACATCAGTAGTATCACAATCTACAACACATTAGTAGTATCACAATCTACAACACATTAGTAGTATCACAATCTACAACACATTAGTAGTATCACAATCTACAACACATTAGTAGTATCACAATCTACAACACATTAGTAGTATCACAATCTACAACACATTAGTAGTATCACAATCTACAACACATTAGTAGTATCACAATCTACAACACATTAGTAGTATCACAATCTAAAACACATCAGCAGTATCTCAATCTAAAACACATTAGCAGCATCACAATCTACAACACATTAGTAGTATCTCAATCTGCAACACATTAGCAGTATCTCAATCTGCAACACATTAGCAGTATCTCAATCTACATCACATTGGCAGTATCTCAATCTAAAACACATTAGCAGTATCTCAATCTAAAACACATTAGCAGTATCTCAATCTACAACACATTATAATTATTTCAATCGTAAGCATAATTCTCTACCATAGATTACATTACAAACATTAAGTGTGACTGGAGTAATCTTTATATGTTGAAATATTCGTTGATTAACAGATGAAGTCATCATCATCAAGTACCGGGCCTACTGGCGTAGGTGATCATGTCTCTCCACAACTTTCGTTCTCGGTAGCTATTTATCATTTCTGTTGTTGACCTTCTGCCAAGCCATTCTCTTAAGCTGTCTGTTATTTTTTCTCTTTGCTTCCCTCTATCTCTTCGTCCCTCAATTTTTCCAGTTGTTACAATATATTCCAGTTGCTCTCTTCTCATTACTTGGCCAAAATATGATTGTTTCTTCCTAATATTGGAAATTAGCTTTCTTTTTGCTTTGAGCTCTTTGACAGATGAAGTAATTGACACAAATAATCACGTAACATAGAATTAATATTTTTAAAATAAATAGTGCTGACATAATTTGTTGTTATGTTCATCATCACTGCACACCGAACGAACTCATAGGTAATCGAACATCCCCCTCAAGAATCTCGAAAATACCCGTGGACAATCATGACCCACGTGAACGAACTCTGTGTGTACTACGACATGGAATCAATGGTGTTGGTAGGTTTTTGCTGGCGATTTTGTTTAAATATGGCCACTGTCTAGGCTCGCATAATTGATTGGTGGCAAGTAGAGGCTATATTATGTGTTGTTATGTTAGAGTTTAGTTAGTGTGCTAATTGAAATCATACCTGAATGACTTCTCCACAAATGGATATGACTGGGAATATCTGGCAAGTGATCGAGCATAATGGGTAGCATGTATAAGGAACGGTATAACATCAACTGAGCCGCGATAGCTCAGTGGTTAGTGAACTGGACTACAAAGGATAAGAGGTAGGGTTCGATCCCAACCGACGGCTTCCAGGTTCACCCAGCCTTTAATGGGTACCGGATTTTTTTTCTTGGATAGTAAAGCGGCACGGGTGTAATGCCGACCACATTACCCCAAAAATCATGTGCCGAAGGTCTGTAAAATTTATGGTCACTAACACCATATTTCCTATACGCCACTTGGCGTGACGGGGGTACTTTACTTTTTATAACATCAATTGAGACTGTGCTAAGGCAAAACTTAGAAGAGAAAAGACTCATGAAAAAGGACGGAAACCCCTGTGGACCAGTGGGCCTGACTTGTTCATTCTGTGACCGCGTGTAATTGTCAAACATTGGTAGAATTAGCCACGAGAGAAGCTGTTCGACAAAAACAAAACCTAAATAAAATACACAATAGCCTCTACTAGACCGTCTGACAAGACGAAAAGGGCCATACAAGTTAGTGTTCTACTTTGTTTAGAGCTTCAATTAATGTTAATATGTACCGAAGCTTATGTTATTGATACGATGATTATATTTAATGAGATCATTAGAACTTTCCCATAGAGGTGTCAACACACTGAAACAAGTTGAAAGTCAGTGTCATTTTCGAATACAAGTATTTGGATACAACACAATCACTTGATCCCTTTAATTTCTTTCACCTTAAATGTAAGTTTATACAAATATTCTTTTTCTACCTTTCAGCTCCCAGTGGAGCATATGTTTTAAACAAACACTTTCCAAGCCGTTCTGTTTCTTGCCATTCTTTTACGATCATTCCATGTATCTCCATCATCTTCATCTCTGCTTCCATCTGTCTTCTCCGAGAATACCTTGGTCTTCCTCTTTGCCTTTTTCCCTGGGGATTCAAAAAGAGGGCCATTGAATTTATAAAAATGCAGATAAAGACTGGTCCATAGCATATTTTTTAAGAGGGGCCATTAATTGACTTCGTCGCAATAAGCATTTGGAAATGGGAGAATTAGAGATCGTTTTCGCCGAATTATTTTCGATAAACTTAGTGAGTCAAGTATGCATCTCCTGTCCAGCTGTGGGGACTGATTTTAACACACATTCATTCTATTATTGAGCCAGTGCGCTAACCATCACGCTAGTATTGGTCAATTAAAAACCGAAGCTCACGCTGGTATTAGTCAATTCAAAACTGAAACTCACCCTGGTATTGGTCAATTCAAAACCGAAGCTCACTCTGGTATTAGTCAATTCAAAACTGAAACTTACCCTGGTATTGGTCAATTCAAAACTGAAGCTCACGCTGGTATTGGTCAATTCAAAACTGAAGCTCACGCTGGTATTGGTCAATTCAAAACTGAAGCTCACGCTAGTATTGGTCAATTCAAAACTGAAGCTCACGCTGGTATTGGTCAATTCAAACTGAAGCTCACGCTGGTATTGGTCAATTCAAAACTGAAGCTCACTCTGGTATTGGTCATTCAAAACTGAAGCTCACGCTGGTATTAGTGAATTCAAAACTGAAGCTTACGCTGGTATTAGTGAATTCAAAACTGATGCTCACGCTGGTATTAGTCAACTCAAAACTGAAGCTCACGCTGGTATTAGTGAATTCAAAACTGAAGCTCACGCTGGTATTAGTCAATTTAAAATTGAAGCTCACGCTGGTATTGGTCAATTCAAAACTGAAGCTCACGCTGGTATTGGTCAATTCAAAACCGAAGCTCACGCTGGTATTAGTCAATTTAAAGTTGAAGCTCACGCTGGTATTGGTCAATTTAAAA
Source organism: Megaustenia siamemsis (assembly GCA_032433765.1). NCBI lineage: Eukaryota > Metazoa > Mollusca > Gastropoda > Stylommatophora > Ariophantidae > Megaustenia > Megaustenia siamemsis. Next base: position 109,565,727 of record JAVIAB010000051.1, read on the forward strand.
TTGAAGCTCACGTTGGTATTAGTCAATTTAAAATTGAAGCTCACGCTGGTATTGGTCAATTCAAAATTGAAGCTCACCCTAGTATTGGTCAATTCAAAATTGAAGCTCACCTTGGTATTGGTCAATTCAAAACTGAAGTTCACGCTGGTATTGGCCAGTTTAAAACTGAAGCTCACGCTGGTATTGGTCAATTCAAAACCGAAGCTCACACTGGTATTGGTCAATTCAAATCTGAAGCTCAAACTGTTTGATCACAAAATAAACTCTGAAGTCAGTTAATCGGTTGGAATATAACAACGAATGTTTTGAAATCGCAAACGTGCCAATCTGTTAGACCAGGTGGGTGTGGGTTTAAATCCCCATGTTCGAGGCAGTGTCTGGGTTCACTTAGCCTCTGAAAATGTGTACCAAACAGTTTTCTTTGAGAAAGTATGGCGATTTAGCGTAGTGCTGACCAAATTGTCCTATGTGTGGGCTGATGATTACAGAAAAAAGACCTTTACACTAGAAACCATAAGTCACACGTTTACTGATCATTTAATTAATTTTTGTTTCTCGCAAATCTACAATTTAGATTAAAGCCGAATTTATAGCATTTTTAAAATAACTCTTCCTTTTTCCCGTAAAAATGTATTTCAAACTTTGGTAGTGTAGACTATTTATTTATAATTTAGTTGCAGAATCTCACATGATAAAAGGCGAGCAATTTAAAATAAACTCGTTAAAAGCGCAACCATCCAAGCAACAAAGAAATTATTAAAACGTGGTAGCTTCTTAAAACCCGTATTTATTGTTTCATGTTGACACGTTAATCTTACAATAACACACGCAGTGAGCAGCGATACCGGTTTAACAATAATTATTTCTTTTTAACTTCTTTTTTTGGTTTATGACTGCAGTATTCTTGCTAATAAAAGGACGATTAAAGGTCACAGAGATGGGATTTATCAGAAGAACAGTCAAAGTTCCCCTGACAGATAAAAGGACCAGCGAGGATATTCTCAAAGAGGCCAACACAAAAAGAGAGCACTAAAACACAAAGAAATAATCGACATTTCTTGGACACTTCATGAGAAGATGGAAGTTGGAATACTTGGTTACAACTGGCAAAATACAGGGAGATATCACAGATGACAAAGAGAGAAGTTATTAGATGGCTTGATGTCATGGCATGGAAGACAGTCAACAAAATTGATATGATGCATTGTGTATAGAGGGAGCCGCGATAGTTCAGTCGTTAGCGAACTGGACTACAAAGGACTAGAGTTCGGGTTCGATTCTGGTCGACGGCTTCAGGGTTCACCCAGCCTTAAATTGGTACCGAATTTTTTCTGGGAAATTAAATCGGCACGGGCGAAATACCGACCACATTACCTCGAAAATCATGTGCCGGAGGTTTGTAAAAATTATGGTCACTAACACCATATTAAGGTGGAGCTCCCGTTTAGTCCTCCATATCAGGGTTATGTGAAGACATTGGAGCAGGTGGTGGATGGTGTTGTGGGAGCAGCCGACAAGTAGTGCCGGTTATGGTGCCCACACCGCGATGGCAGGCAGAGGATCTCATGTATAGAGACAATGGCTGCGATCTCCGACTAGTACAGTCACTGCCAAGAAGGAAAGTAATGGCAAACTACCTTCTTAGTTGCCTGGAATAATCATGACAAATCACAACCTTATATTTACAGCTAACGACGTTAATGGGGACTTCACAGCCACCTCGTCCGGTAGGGAGCGTCATGTGCTACAGGTGACACCCGATCGTCATCAAGCAACAATATGCAAGATCACAAATAAAGAGACACTAGTAATAGGAACTTGGAACATTAGATCAGCATTCCAGGTTGGAAAACTAGAAAACATCAGCCAAGAAATGAAGATTATGAAATTGAACATCTTGGGACTATGTGAAATGAGATGGACAGGGGCAGGATTATTACAACGCGACAGTGGAAATGTAATTTACTCTGGGGGAACCACACACAAAAGAGAAGTAGGCATCATGTTAGATAGAGAAAGAGGAGTAGGCATCATGTTAGATAGAGAAAGAGGAGTAGACATCATGTTAGATAGAGAAAGAGGAGTAGACATCATGTAGATAGAGAAAGAGGAGTAGGCATCATGTTAGATAGAGAAAGAGGTGTAGGCATCATGTTAGATAGAGAAAGAGGAGTAGACATCATGTTAGATAGAGAAAGAGGAGTAGACATCATGTTAGATAGAGAAAGAGGAGTAGGCATCATGTTAGATAGAGAAAGAGGAGTAGGCATCATGTTAGATAGAGAAAGAGGTGTAGGCATCATGTTAGATAGAGAAAGAGGAGTAGGCATCATGTTAGATAGAGAAAGAGGAGTAGACATCATGTTAGATAGAGAAAGAGGAGTAGGCATCATGTTAGATAGAGAAAGAGGAGTAGACATCATGTTAGATAGAGAAAGAGGAGTAGGCATCATGTTAGATAGAGAAAGAGGTGTAGGCATCATGTTAGATAGAGAAAGAGGAGTAGGCATCATGTTAGATAGAGAAAGAGGAGTAGACATCATGTTAGATAGAGAAAGAGGAGTAGACATCATGTTAGATAGAGAAAGAGGAGTAGACATCATGTTAGATAGAGAAAGAGGAGTAGGCATCATGTTAGATAGAGAAAGAGGAGTAGGCATCATGTTAGATAGAGAAAGAGGAGTAGACATCATGTTAGATAGAGAAAGAGGAGTAGACATCATGTTAGATAGAGAAAGAAACAAAATAGTGAAATGATTTTGGCCAGTATCAGATAGAATTCTGCTAGTAAAATTGAGAGGCAGACCAATGGATATCAACATATTCAAGTTCATGCACCAACAAGTAATAGCGAAGAAGAAGACATTGACACTTTTTATGAAGAGCTAGAGGCGACCATGGTACAGTGTAAATCCCAAGAAATAACCATTATATTAGGGGATTTCAATGCAAAGGTAGGAACAGCTAAAGTGCAAAATGTGACTGGGAGGCTTGGCCTTAGAGAGATGAATGACAGAGGGGATAGATTGATAGATTGGGCAAAGACACATGAAATAATTATAGGTAACACCTTGTTCAAACAACACCCTAGGCGACTATGGACATGGCAAAGCCCAGACAAAAAAGTACACAATCAAATTGATTTTATACTGGTACAGAGAAGATTCAGGAATGGGCTAACATCAGTTAAAACAAGGCCAGGAGCAGATTGCAATAGTGACCATGAACCAGTAGTTGGAAAGATAAGAATAAAACTGCGGAAGGCACAGAAATCACCAAGAAATATACAATTACAACTAGATATGCTAAGAGTAGATAAACAGATGAGTGATAAGTACAGCACGATAGTACAAAATAGATATAATGCTATTGAGAAAATACAGGACATCCAGGAGCAGTGGGAAATGCTCAAACAATCGATTCAACAAACATCAAAAGAAGTAATACCAGTGACTAAAAGAATGAACAAAAAGAAATGGATGGCAGAAGAAATATTACAACTAATGGACGCAAAAAGAAAACATAAGAAAGAAGAACGGACATACAAATATTGCACAAAGAGATCCAAAAAAATTGCAGTGAAGCAAAGGAAGGATGGTTAAAACAGAAATGTGAACAAATGGACAAACAACAAAAGAAAGACTCAAAATTTATGCACAATCAGTTAAATGAATTAACAGGAAGAAAAGAAGTCAAAGTTTCAGAATGTGTGAAATCAAAGGAAGGATATATAATAATGGGACAGGAGAAGATAATGGAAAGATGGACAGAATAAACAATTCCAACAAAGACACAGGACCACCAATAATGCAGAGTGAAGTGGAGGACGCAATTCAAAACATGAAAAGAGGCAAAGCTCCAGGTCCTGACAATATAACAATCGAAGAGATAAATACATTAGGAGAGCTGGGAGTACAAGTCATAACAAAATTACTCAATGACATATATAACACTGGACACATACCCGAAGATCTACTAAGATCTATCTATGTAGCCATACCGAAGAAGTCAGGCGCCACTGATTGTGAAGACCATCGGACTATTAGTCTCATGAGCCATATGACTAAAATATTACTAAGAATAATCATGAGACGTGTAAGGAACAAAATAAAACCAGAAATAAGTGAGGAACAATGTGAATTTGTGGAAGGAAAGGGCACCAATAATGCAATATACATCTTAAGAACATTGATAGAAAGATCTATATAGGTAAAGAAAGATTTATATATGTGCTTTATAGACTAAACGAAAGCATTTGACAAAGTAAAGCATGTGGAAATAATCAATATGCTGGAGAAATTAAACATTGATGGCAAGGATCTGCGAATCATAAAAAACATGTATTGGCAACAAACAGCAGCTATATGAATTAACAACCAAACAGGACAATTCCAATATATAAAGCAAGGAGTCAGACAAGGCTGTGTTCTGTCGCCGGATTTGTTTTCACTTTACAGCGAATATATTATGAGATCAATAGTAGACAAAAAAGAATTGAAGTCAACGGTCACAACATAAATAATTTGTGATTTGTGGATGACACAGTCCTAATAGCAGAGACAGAGAATGAACTACAAGAACTGATTGACATAACAGTAAAAGATAGCAACAAGAAAGTAATGGTTATATCGAAGAAACAATCACCACCATCATGCAGCATAAAATAAACGAGACAAATCTGAAACAAGTGCAACATTTCAAATATTTGGACACAATAATAACATCAGATGGGAGATGCACCACAGAAATAAAAGCAGAATAGCTCAGGCCAAATAGCATTTCAGAAAATGAAATATATCTTATGCAACAGATCTATGTCAATAGAAATGAGAAAAAGGTTCATCGGTGCTATATAGAACCAATTCTGACCTATGGAAGCGAATCATGGACAGTAGACAAACACATGAAAAGACGATTAGATGCTACAGAGATGGGATTTCTCAGAAGAATGTTGAAAGTTCCCTGGACAGCTAAAAAGACCAATGAGGAAGTTCTCAAAGAGGCCAACACCAATTGGGAACTCTTAAAAACATCAGAAAGAAGCAATCAGCATTTTTCGGGCATATCATGAGAAGAGGACAGCTGGAATACTTGGTTACAACTGGCAAAATAAAAGGAAAGAGAGATCGCGGGCGACAAAGAGAGAAAATACTGGATAGCTTGGTGTCATTGGCTGGAAAACAGTCAACAACAGAACTGATACGATGCACTGTAGATAGAAGATTGTGGAGTGACATGATCACCTACGCCAACCAGTATGGCACATGATGATGATGATGAACACCATATTTCCTATACGCCACCTGACGTGACGGGGCTGTTTACTTCCAAGCCCACCACAGACGGTGGTGATGTTACAAAAATAGGAAATAAATTAATTTGTGATTTCTTCATGATTTCTTCCCCTGATCCCATGGATAGCCAGATGTAATGTCTAGCTCGTTCCGATAACGGCAATAAACAAGAATTCCAGTGTGCACTTGCGCACGTTAATGAACCATTGGAGGTTAAAATCGAAAAGAGTGTATCTGGCCTCAGCCCGGGACACATTTTTACCAGAATCCTATCCACATGTAATGGCTCATCGTACATCCCTAGACCGGCAGTACATAATCTTACGGTCGTTGTTTGATGTGCGACGGGGATAATCTGACGACTAAGTGTGTGTCTGTATGCTCGGAATTGGAGTCAACAACGATGGTCTAACATCATCAAGCGATACACATTTTTTTTAAAAAATACGACGATCATCATTTTCAAGAGGACGTGAACTTCCGGTATATTGTGGATAGGGGGCGGGAACAATTGAAGGCTATGCATGAAAAGTGTTCCTTGTTGCTGTTTCCTCATATTCCAAGTCCGGCTTGTTGCAGGAGCTACTGAGTTAAGTGCTCTGTGCACACCGTGAGCTGTGTGTCTCATCCGTTTTGATCATGTTTCGATACTCCAATTGTTTACGATGAATGATGATATCGTATGACAGGGAACAGTTGGCTGTGTTCACTTTCTGCGCGTTTTCGCCTTATGTCTTTTGGCGTGTGCTGAGACTGCCACGATGGGGACTACAGTTACCTTTCTTTATTTGGGAGATGAGGTATTAATTCGGATGATTACGCTGGCATGGGCGGTTGAGCAATTATGGATTGCAATTCGTTGGCAGTGATATCGGGGCCTTCCATAACCAAATAACCTACCCACAACCTGGATCGCAAACCGTGCTACGGAGTTCGTGTACGTGGGCTAGGATTCGCCTTGGACTTTCTTGAGATTCTTGAGGAAGAATATTGGAGTACATGTAGATTCGTCCGGTGTGCAGTGATGATGATCCTAACAACAACAACAGAACTTAACTCGGCTAAACAGCACATCTGTCAAATACTTTGTCAACGGCACACAAAGCTACTGCACATTGAAATGTGTCAGAAGAATGACAGGAAACAGCTTAAGGGACAGAGTAAGAAACACTGACCTGAGGAAGAAACTTGAAATTGAACCAGCCATCGAATACATAAAGAAACAACAGATAAAATGGTTCGGCCACATAACAAGACAAAAATAACTAACAATGACTCAAAGAGCCATAAACAAACGCTACGAAAACGCCAGATTAAGAGGAAGACCGAGAAAGAGATGGATAAAGGGGATACTAGAGCCACTAGGAGGGATAACACCAGAAGAGGCCAACAGAAGAGCAAAGAATTGCAGGTTGTATATCTCCTCGACGCCAACGGTAATGGAGGAGGTATATAAGAAGAAGAACTCTCTGGTACTATAACAACTAGACAATTACAAAATGCATTCATCTCACAGTCTTTCTGTAAATATAATCTATCCAGGTCATCATCATCATCATCATCATCATCATCATCATCTGGTGGAAGATCCAGTCAAAGGCGTTGCTCCCTTAGCTGCCAATTGTTGACTATCTGAATATATCTCAGTGGCTGTAACTTGCATCTGTAGGTGCAGCTTGTGTCAGTGGCTGCAACCTGTCTTATTGGTAGCCTATCTCAGTAGTTGTAGCTTGTCTCAGTGGTTGTAGCTTGTCTCAGTGGTTGTAGCTTGTCTCAGTGGTTGTAGCTTGTCTCAGTGGCTGCAGCTTGTCTCAATGGTTGCAGCCTGTCTCAGTGGTTGTAGCTTGTCTCAGTGGTTGCAGCTTGTCTCAGTGGTTGCAGCCTATCTCAGTGGTTGTAGCTTGTCTCAGTGGCTGTAGCTTGTCTCATTGGCTGTAGCTTGTCTCAGTGGTTGTAGCTTGTCTCAGTAGTTGTAGCTTGTCTCAGTGGTTGCAGCTTGTCTCAATGGTTGCAGCCTGTCTCAGTGGTTGTAGCTTGTCTCAGTGGTTGCAGCTTGTCTCAGTGGTTGCAGCCTATCTCAGTGGTTGTAGCTTGTCTCAGTGGTTGCAGCTTGTCTCAATGGTTGCAGCCTGTCTCAGTGGTTGTAGCTTGTCTCAGTGGTTGTAGCTTGTCTCAGTGGTTGTAGCTTGTCTCAGTGGTTGTAGCTTGTCTCAGTGGTTGTGGCTTGTCTCATTGGTTGTAGCTTGTCTCATTGGTTGCAGCCTGTCTCAGTGGTTGTAGCTTGTCTCAGTGGTTGTAGCTTGCCTCAGTGGTTGTAGCTTGTCTCAGTGGTTGTAGCTTGTCTCAGTGGTTGTAGCTTGTCTCAGTGGTTGTAGCTTGTCTCAATGGTTGCAGCCTGTCTCAGTGGTTGTAGCCTGTCTCAGTGGTTGTAGCTTGTTTCAATGGTTGCAGCCTGTCTCAGTGGTTGTAGCTTGTCTCAGTGGTTGTAGCTTGTCTCAGTGGTTGCAGCCTGTCTCAGTGGTTGTAGCTTGTCTCAATGGTTGTAGCTTGTCTCTGTGGTTGTAGCTTGTCTCTGTGGTTGCAGCCTGTCACGGTGGTTGTAGCTTGTCTCAGTGGTTGTAGCTTGTCTCAATGGTTGTAGCTTGTCTCAGTGGTTGCAGCCTGTCTCAGTGGTTGTAGCTTGTCTCAATGGTTGTAGCTTGTCTCAGTGGCTGTAGCCTGTCACGGTGGCTGTAGCTTGTCACAATGGTTGTAGCTTGTCTCAGTGGCTGTAGCCTGTCACGGTGGCTGTAGCTTGTCTCAATGGTTGTAGCTTGTCTCAGTGGCTGTAGCCTGTCACGGTGGCTGTAGCTTGTCACAATGGTTGTAGCTTGTCTCAGTGGCTGTAGCCTGTCACGGTGGCTGTAGCTTGTCACAATGGTTGTAGCTTGTCTCAGTGGCTGTAGCCTGTCACGGTGGCTGTAGCTTGTCACAATGGTTGTAGCTTGTCTCAGTGGCTGTAGCCTGTCACGGTGGCTGTAGCTTGTCTCAATGGTTGTAGCTTGTCTCAGTGGCTGTAGCCTGTCACGGTGGCTGTAGCTTGTCACAATGGTTGTAGCTTGTCTCAGTGGCTGTAGCCTGTCACAGTGGCTGTAGCCTGTCACAGTGGCTGTAGCCTGTCACAGTGGCTGTAGCCTGTCACAGTGGCTGTAGCCTGTCACAGTGGCTGTAGCCTGTCTCAGTGGTTGTAGCCTGTCTCAGTGATTGAAGCCTGTGAGGTGTCCTTGACGGCCTTCACCTTGTTCTAGCTCCAGACTAAAAACTATCCATTTAATTGTTGAACTTTAGAGGTCATTATATTGTGTAATATGGAGCTTGTTGTGGACAATCGGAGAGCAAACGGGAAAATCGTTGACAGATAGACAGACGGACGGACGGATGGACGGACGGACGGACGGATGGACGGACGGACGGACGGACGGACGGACGGACAGACAGATAGACAAACAGGCAGGCAGGCATGCAGACAGACAGATAGGTAGACAGGCAGGCATGCAGACATACAGACAGACAGACAGACAGGCAGGCAGGCAGGCAGGCAGGTAGGTAGGTAGGTAGATAGTTAGGTAGGTAGGTAGGTAGTTAGAAAGAAAGATCACTTGCTTTAGTAGGAAATCAACAACAGAGTTGATGCACAATTGAAGAGATAGAAAGTTGTAGAGAGACGTGATCACCTACACCAGCAGATATGATATTTGACGATGATTGCGATGAAAATGATTAAATGTGTTGTGGCAAAATATGTCAGTTCAGTTTTTCTGTCAACCTAACATGCGAAAAAATCTGGACATGTTATGTTTGAGGACATTAATGAATGAGGTGGCCAGCGGAGCCAACCGTAAACAAACCAACGGAAGGCAGCAGAATACCACCGTCGTAACTTCCTTGCTTAATCATGGGTTGCCACCATTAGTTCTTAAATGTTATGTAGACCCAGTCTTAACGTATAAATGTGAATCATGGACAATAATAGGACAAAAGACAAGAAAATCACAGGAGGATGTAGAAATGTGATTTTATAGAAGTTTGAGAATACCATGGATAGCTAAGAAGAGTAATTAAAATGTTCTATATGAGGCCAAAGCAAATAGTGAGCTATTATCCAATATTAGGAAGAAACAATCATCATTTTTGGTAAATGTAATGAAAAGGGAACAGCTGGAATATATTGTGACAACTGAAACGATTGAAGACGAATAGATAGAGGGAAACAAAGAGAAAAGATACTGGACAGCTTGAGAGAATGGCTTGGCAGAAGGTCAATAACAGGAATGATAAATAACTTTAGAGAACGAAAGTTGTGGAGAGACAAGATCACCTAAGCCAGCAGGCTTGGTACTTGATGATGATGAATATTGAGTGAAGATTTAATGTAAAAATTCGAAATATGTCTGCTTGGCAAGAAAGATGGGTAAATGAATTCACGCAAATATGTTTATACTGTTACTAGTAGGGCAGGACTTCCTTGGATGGAGGGTCTCGGTAGCCTAGTTGGGAAAACCACTCGACTGGACTACCAACGTTCGGACAACCCATGTTCGATTCCCGATGGAAGCAGTGTGAATTTTACTCGTGGTTGGAAAAAAAAAATACCCCCACGGTCGACCCAGCCGTTGGCAAAAATGGGTACCAGAGTATTACTCTGGGGAGGTGAGGAATGTCGCTTCGCATCGTGAGTTTCGATGCTTGAAGCGACACTATCCAGACGTCTCCGAGCATTTCTGGATAGGCGGCCTAGCACATATGGGTGAAAGCTCGCGTGCTAAGACGCCGGTTCAAGTTTCGTACTTTAACTTTACCTTCACCTTCACCTTTACATTAACATTTACCTTTACCTTTACATTTACCTTCACCTTTATCTTTACCTTTACCTTTACATTTACCTTCACCTTTACATCTACCTTTACCTTTACCTTTACATTTACATTTACCTTTACCTTCACCTTTACCTTTACCTTTACATTTACATTCACCTTCACCTTCACCTTCACCTTTACATTTACCTTTACATTTACCTTTACCTTCAGCTTTACCTTTACCTTTCCTTTCTTGGATACATTCTCTATCAGCGAAAGAAAGTATGGAAGGGGTGGCAATGGAGAACAAAAATAAATAATAAAACAACACATAGCAACATTCGAGTAAGCGTTGATGTCAGTCAGAAGACAAAGGGAAAAAAGAGATGAGTTCAGGCACCACAAATATATGTTGTTCGTTCTGCTGTCCGAGAATAGCAGAATTGCTATGATTTCTGTCTGCGGCAAACACCCCTGGTCTCAGCAGAATGGCTATGATTTCTGTCTGCGGCAATCACCCTTTGTCTCATCAGTATGGCTATGATTTCTGTCTGCGGCAACCACCCCTTGTCTCATCAGTATGGCTATGATTTCTGTCTGCGGCAACCACCCCTTGTCTCATCAGTATGGCTATGATTTCTGTCTGCGGCAACCACCCCTTGTCTCATCAGTATGGCTATGATTTCTGTCTGCGGCAACCACCCCTTGTCTCAGCAGTATGGCTCGGATTAAAACGTCAATTACTCATCGACAAAAAAAAAAATATGAGTTCTTCAGAAGACGGAGTTATCTGCCTGTGCGGCGAGGGGCCACTGTGCGCAAAATTCAGTTCCTAGTCTCTAGGGACTTGGCCAGAGGTGAAAGCTGGCGAATGCAAACCAAAAAAAAAAAAAAGCCCAAAAAATGCACCTTCGGAGGCAGGAAGGAACCCTTCCACCCCCACATGGAGGGAAAATGGAATCGATCTCGATCTGATTAGCAAAAATAGTTGTTTAATTCATTGCAGTAATAATGATCCACAAGAAAACAAGACTCAAAGTGTAATGGAAACACAGAGGAAAAGTTCGGGAAAAGTCTATGATATTAAACAGACAAAAGTATAAATCTGTGCGAACTGAAAACAGAAAAACCATTGAAGAAATGTAAAGGCTTCTCATATTTTGACAACGTCAATTAAATGCTGTTGTGAAGTAAAAGAAATAACACAGTCACAAGCGTGTAGCACCTATGGTTTCCTCTATAGTACAGTGATGATGATCCTATTATCAACAACAACGTTTCATTTGACATTGATAAGTCACACTTCTGTACTGCTTTTACTTATTATTATTGTTGTTTGTTGTTATTTAAGCAACTTTTTTAAAACGCTATTTATCCTTTCAGAGAGTGGGTGTTCCAATCGATAACTTGCGCTCCAAACCAGTAAAACGGGGGGTACGGAGGGTCACAAGTTTCTACCGCGTGTGAAATAAAGTGTAAAACATTAACTATTTTAACGGCATTTTCCCGTTACTGATGTCCGACCGGGGGTGGGTATTTAGTAGCTAAACTAATAGAGAGACGAAACAAACTACGGCGTTTTGGAAAAAAAACTCAATCAGGTACACGATAAAAAAAAATAGAAAAAGATCAACAAATACTATTCTACAATAAAGAAAGTACTGTGAACACTAAAGTCTTATACTGATCTGAAAAATGGCCAGTAGGCATTGATTTATACTTCTGTTTCTTCTATTTCACACGGCCTACTAGTAGCGACTACTCAAAACATGCGGTCTTTATTCTCCGGTCTAATATATTTCTCGGGAGCCGCGATAGCTCAGTGGTTATTGAACTGGACTACAAAGTACAAGAGGTAGAGTTTGATCCTAACCGACGGCTTCCGGGTTCACCCAGCCTTTAATGGGTACCGGATTTTTTTCTGGGAAAGTAAAGCGGCACGGACGTAATACCGACCACATTACCCCAAAAATTATGTGCCGAAGGTCTGTAAAGTTTATGGTCACTAACACAATATTCCCTATACGCCACTTGGCGTGACGGGGGCACTTTACTTTTTCCTTACTTATATATCCCTCGGCAGACTTCAGCATTGGGTTAATGCTGTAACGATAGTTTTTTTTTTCTTTCTTTAAATTCCATTATCGGGAATCTTCCAGAGGATTTCTGAAAGGGTTTGAAGTCGATGGCCACATGATGCATGTAACTATGCAGTCGCCACTTAATGTGCAGGTCGAAGTGTTTTATTCTCCACCCTCGATAGAAAACACTTTTTAGAACCCGCGCCGTGTCGATTTTGTGTCCACCTGACTGTGGCAGAACGAGAAGTCGATTCCCCTTGGCCATTGTCTAACACGGTGTCAAATTATGAGCTTTCTTCACAGCGCGGACATGTTAGTACATAAAACTTGAGAACATTGTTCATAAACACATAAATAAAATATGAAATATATGGGGCCGCCAGTAGAGCTGCAGCGAACATGTAAAATACATAGTTTTTTTTCCGCCTTTCATCACATCCGTGTTTGACGTTAGTGTTCATGCTTCGTTTAATTTAGAATAGTGTTTGTTGATCTTTGTCTATTTTAGAATAGTGTTTGTTGATCTTTGTCTATTTTAGAATTGTGTTTGCTGATCTTTGTTTATTTTAGAATAGTGTTTGTTGATCTTTGTTTATTTTGGAATAGTATTTGTTGATATTTGTTTATTTTAGAATTGTATTTGTTGATCTTTATCTATTTTAGAATAGTGTTCGATTACCTTTGTCTTATTTAGAATAGTGTTCGATTATCTTTGTCTATTTTAGAATAGTGTTTGATTATCTTTGTCTATTTTAGAATAGTGTTCGATTGTCTCTGTCTTATTTAGAATAGTGTTCTATTATCTTTATCTATTTTAGAATAGTGTTCGATTACCTTTGTCTTATTTAGAATAGTGTTCGATTACCTTTGTCTTATTTAGAATAGTGTTCGATTATCTTTGTCTATTTTAGAATAGTGTTCGATTGTCTCTGTCTTATTTAGAATAGTGTTCGATTGTCTCTCTCTTATTTAGAATAGTGTTTGATTATCTTTATCTATTTTAGAATAGTGTTCGATTACCTTTGTCTTATTTAGAATAGTGTTCTATTATCTTTGTCTATTTTAGAATAGTGTTCGATTAGCTTTGTCTTATTTAGAATAGTGTTTGATTATCTTTATCTATTTTAGAATAGTGCTCGATTACCTTTGTCTTATTTAGAATAGTGTTCTATTATCTTTGTCTATTTTAGAATAGTGTTCGATTGTCTCTGTCTTATTTAGAATAGTGTTCGATTGTCTCTGTCTTATTTAAAATAGTGTTCGATTGTCTCTGTCTTATTTAGAATAGTGTTCGATTGTCTCTGTCTTATTTAGAATAGTGTTCGATTGTCTCTGTCTTATTTAGAATAGTGTTCGATTGTCGCTGTCTTATTTAGAATAGTGTTCGATTGTCTCTGTCTTATTTAGAATAGTGTTCGATTGTCTCTGTCTTATTTAGAATAGTGTTCGATTCTCTCTGTCTTATTTAGAATAGTGTTCGATTGTCTCTGTCTTATTTAGAATAGTGTTCGATTGTCTCTGTCTTATTTAGAATAGTGTTCGATTGTCTCTGTCTTATTAGAATAGTGTTCGATTGTCTCTGTCTTATTTAGAATAGTGTTCGATTGTCTCTGTCTTATTTAGAATAGTGTTCGATTGTCTCTGTCTTATTTAGAATAGTGTTCGATTGTCTCTGTCTTATTTAGAATAGTGTTCGATTATCTTTATTTATTTTAGAGAAATATTTGATGATCTTTGTTTATTGTGTGTCTTGTACATGATGAAGATTTATTGGGCACAACAATAACATCAGATGGAAGATGCACCACAGAAATAGAAAGCAGAATAACTCAGGCCAAATTAGTATTTCAGAAAATGAAAATATCTTATGCAACAAATCTATGTCAATAGAAGTGACGAGTTCGTCGGTGCTATATAGAGCCAAATTTGACCTATGGAAGTGAATCATGAACAGTAGATAAACAAATGAAAATATGATTAGCGGACACAAGTTCCCTGGACAGCTAAAATTACCAGCGAGGAAATTCTCATAGAGGCCAACACAAAAAGGGAACTCCTAAGAAACATCAGAAAGAAATAATGAACATTTTTTGGCAACATCACCAGATGAGGAGAGTTGGAATACTTTGTTACAACTGGGAAAATAAAGGAAAAGAGATATCGCGGACGACAAAGAGATAAAATACTAAATGGTTTGGTGTCATGGCATGGAAAACTGTCAACAACAGAACTTGAAACGATGTACTGTGCATAGAAGATTGTGGAAGGACGTGATCGCCTACGCCAACCGGCATGGCACATAATGATGATGAAGGTGTATTCCGATACGTCGCTGGTTGTCTCTTCTCTTTAATTGTTTTGTTGCTAGATATAGTTTCATGTTTATTGTACATATTGTTGTACATATTGTTGTACATATTGTTGTACATATTGTTGTACATGTCATTTGGCGTTCTCAATTTTCTATCGATCAAGAATGTCCTCATACTTATAGTCTGTTGTTTGATGTGTGATGGTCTAATGACCAACTAATAACTATATCAAGCTTGGGCATATGGTGCTCGTAAACTTGGGAGGGCCGACCATCTAAGGGCTAATCTCCATACAGAAAAAACAATCTGCTGCCTTGCAGGAAGATTTGGGACAATCAAAGGCTAAGGAAAGCAAACCTGAATAAAATGCTGGCTGAAATCGGAAGCACTAGGCCACTGGCGCAGAACTCAGTGCAACGTTTTAACAGGTATTCTATCGGAATGGATCTAACAGACTCTAATTGTGATGTTCTGTCTGTGGAGTCTTCCCAGGCAGATGGAATGCTGGGCCACGTGCCACGAAGGGGTCCATTTGCCACCAGTACACAGACCTGAGAAGAGCAATGTGGTCCACACCCACCTCCCTGGAAGAGAAACTATATGGGACAATCGAATCACTTAAACAGATAGCTAACTTCATGAGAGAGTCTGGAATCCTACTCTGATTGAGTCCTGATCGCAGAGAGAGTGAGTGTGAGAGAGAGAGAGAGATGTTAACGTAACCGATGAAAGCGTTTCCAAAGGCATAAAAAGCGAATGTGTTTAGAAGTTATTTTTCTGTTGGTTGTTTATTTGACAACTAATTTGATATGCTCGAGATACTCTTCTCTATTATTTTATTTCTATTTTTGTTCTCGAGCTTCTGATATGGCGATTTATTATTACTATTATTATTTTAGCCATTTCTGATCAAGTTTTCGCGAAGGTCGCAGAAAATTGGGCGTCAATGTGTGACGATGCAGCCATTTTGTTTTTATTGCTGTTTAAAAGTAATTTTGGAATCAAAAGCAAGATTTAGATATATTTGTGGATTCTAGCAAATTGTAATCACATTGTTATACTCGTCGTCATCATCATGTTCATGCTCAGCAGTATAATCATCAACATCATCGAATTCATCATGGTCATAAAAATGATGATCAACATGAAGGTCAAGGTAAAGTACGAGACTTGAACCGGCGTCTTAGCACGCGAGTTTCCACCCATATGTGGTCGGTCGCCTATCCAGAATTGTTCGAAGACTTCTGGATAGTGTCGCTTCAAGCATCGAAACTCACGATACGAGGCGACATTCCTCACCTTCCCAAAGTAATACCCTGGTACCCATTTCTGCCAGCGGCTGGGTCGACCGTGGTGGGTATTTTTTTCCAAACGCGAGTACAATGCTTCACACTGCTTCCAGCGGGAGTCGAACACAAGTTGTTCGAACGTCGGTAGCCCAGTCGGGTGGTTTTTTCCCCAACTAGGCTATCGAGGCCCCCGGGTGATCATCATAATTATCATTAACGTCATCATCATCATCATTAACATCAGCATCATCATCATGGTCATTCGGTATCGTCATCATCATCATGTGTAATGTCCCTGTTTCAATCATTAATATAATCCTCAAGTGCTACTCCTTATCAGTGTAACTGTCCATCTTTTGTACATTCAACTAAAAGCTGTGTATCTTTTGCCACTGTCTTCCACTATCAATCATGTTTTATGTTTTTCCTGTTGTCACGATACTATCAAGTTTTTCTTCTCATTACGTCATTAACGAAGATGATCATTTTTATAAATGCCATTTAAAAGTCTCCATCCAGACATTACCTTGCAGTAGTCGTTATTATTATTATTATTATACATTTTGAAACCAACCAATGGCCATCGTTATTGTAGTACACAGATCCACGTCACTTCTTCGGATGATGGAAATGGGAGTTAAGTTGGACACAGCCAGAAATGAGAAACTTAGTGGCCGTGTAAGAAGACTTATCAACCAACATAGAACTGGACTCGTCAGTCGCTGGACACTGAGGGAATTGCTGAGGAGGGGATCTGAGCACCTATGGACATGTTCGGAGTGCAATGATGATGACCCGCAAATAACTCAATAACTCAATATTGTAGTTAATGCATTGCCAACAACTAACATTAGAAAGGTCATACAAGTAAGAAGCGGAGACAGAAAAATAAGAAGATAGAACAATTTTCGGACTGCTATAGAAGCAGTACATATGCCCGTATATGTTATTTGTGGACTAGTTCCACTCTTAGAAACATATAGCTATTAGTAAGTGATAATGAAGAACTTTTACAACGGCTTTACTTGCTAAGTATTATTTGTTGTAATGCCAGATTGAAATAAAAAAGAAAATACGGTTTTTTTTTGTGTGTGATTAATTTATATCATGGTTATTTCCTAGTTTAAGCACATATGTATTTAAGGAAACGAGTGATCTCCCCTAAGTTGGGCGTCGCAACAAAACTACAGTGGTATTCAAACACTAAACAATTATGTTAGGGTTTATGATTTGGGTTTAGGGTTAGTTAGGATTAGGACTTTTCCCTCGAGTCGTTTCTCTACAATAATGACTCATTTGAGAGAACCAACGTATGAAGTACAATGCTTACTCAGGGGAACATTACTCTTCGAAAAATAATTTATGTGCTTAAACTAGGACTTTACCTATTTAATATACATAAATGCATGTATACGGCATATTTATAGTGACTATTTGTTACATTCGCAGAATCGTTATAATATTCAATAGAGTTTTACCAATGAAAGTATTTTAATTAGGTCTTAAAGACTATACCGACGGTTCTTAAAATGAGTCACCGATGATGACCGGAATAATGTATTGCTAGTCGCAGTGTCACACTGGTCACCTTTTGTTGTGTCTGCACAGAGTCAGTTTGAAAACCATTTCCAACGTTTGGACAACTGCCGCTGTTGAAGTCCGAACAGAAAATCCCGACAAAAATAACATCCTATCCAATCAAATGCATGAGTTTATTCTGTGGAGTTCTATGACGTCATCACCGAGTCTGTAGAACTACAAGCAGCAGCCGTCACGTGACTGGCTGGGACACCCTTTAATGTTTAACGTGTATGGGGATTACTATCACGGTCATCACCTCCAACAACAGAAACACCAACCGTCTTCTATGAAGGAAGAGGTTATCAGCGGTGCCCTGTCCAGTATCAGAAACTGGATGCAGCCAACAGTTGTGGACCCGTCAATGGCCAAGTAAGTTCACTGTTCATCAATTATCACTTCTGAACTTGTTTGTAAATTATTAGTTCTGATAAATGTAAATTATTAGTTCTGAAAAATGTAAATTATTAGTTCTGATAAATGTAAATTATTAGTTCTGAAAATGTAAATTATTAGTTCTGATAAATATAAATTATTAGTTCAGATAAATGTAAATTATTAGCTCTGATAAATATAAATTATTAGTTCAGATAAATGTAAATTATTAGCTCTGATAAATATAAATTATTAGTTCAGATAAGTGTAAATTATTAGTTCTGACGTTGTTAATGGATGAGTTTAAATTGTTTGTAAATGGGAGATCTTATTGTTTGTAAATGAGAGATCGATTGTTTGTAAATGAGAGATCTTATTGTTTGTAAATGAGAGATCTTATTGTTTGTAAATGAGAGATCTTATTGTTTGTAAATGAGAGATCTTTTTGTTTGTAAATGAGAGATCTTATTGTTTGTAAATGAGATATCTTTTTGTTTGTAAATGAGAGATCTTTTTGTTTGTAAATGAGAGATCTTTTTGTTTGTAAATGAGAGATCTTTTTGTTTGTAAATGAGAGATCTTTTTTTTGTAAATGAGAGATCTTATTGTTTGTAAATGAGAGATCTTATTGTTTGTAAATGAGAGATCTTTTTGTTTGTAAATGAGAGATTTTTTTTGTTTGTAAATGAGAGATCTTTTTGTTTGTAAATGAGATCTTTTTGTTTGTAAATGAGAGATCTTATTGTTTGTAAATGAGAGATCTTATTGTTTGTAAATGAGAGATCTTATTGTTTGTAAATGAGAGATCTTATTGTTTGTAAATGAGAGATCTTATTGTTTGTAAATGAGAGATCTTTTTGTTTGTAAATGAGAGATCTTATTGTTTGTAAATGACTGTTTCTAATTGACTTTAAATAATAATAATAGTAATAGGCAGTCTATCTGGCGAGGTAAAACGATGTGTCATAACAAATCACTCAAGGGCAAACACAGCGTTTGCAGTGGCTGTGCAGTCAATTTCCGAAGTGACAATGTCGTCAACATGTAGAACAGATGAAGTCGAATGATAAAACGCACAGTGATGCTTTTGCTGTGTCTTTGTTTGTGCGTCATTTCCTTTCGTACTATATTTATTGTCTCTTTACGTCTTCGATTTTCATGTTGCTCTTTACAAGTGCGCGCAATTTCTGTCTATTTGTGACACACGTTTCCATATTTGTGCAATGCATGTTGAACTGCGTCATGTCTCGTAAGCAAGTATATTTAAAACGGTGTGTTGGTCGGTCAATAGGTCTCGTGTCTACCGTCAGCTCACTACAGAATGCCCTTAAGAATTCTCCTATCTTCCATATGGATAACGTGTCCCAGCCATCTCAAACGACGTTGAATTTTCAGGGAATATATGCCGGATGTGTTTTCTGCCATTAGAACAGCAATGTTGAATAAATTGTTTTCTATGTGGTGTATCGTACACTTCTACAAATAATGGTGACAGTTTTACATAAAAAGGGCAATACAAAGTAGTGACGTCTGGGTCTACGTACGGCCTTCTTCAGAAAGCAGGAAAACACAAATTGACAACAAAACTTGAAGATTTACTTTACTACATGTTCTGGAGTAAGTGAAACTAAGGAATCAAAGAGAAATAAAATATATGATATATACTGTAAACGATACATTTCGACTATTTGAAATGATAACTCCTAAATGTTTGTAACTAATTAGTTGTGATTGTTCGTATTTTCTGAGGTCTGATTGTTTATACATGATGAATGTTTTTTTCTTATTACATGTTACCTATTTCTTGGCAGAGCAATCTATTGTTGTTTATTCGTTTGCCTAATGTCACTTACATTTTTATGCCATGAAAAATATACTAACAACAAAACAAATATCAGCAGGGCTGAAACTAAGAATGGCAAAATGTTACGTCTTCTCAATATTCCTGTATGGTGCAGAAATATGGACATTAGACAAGAAAACAGAACAGAAAATTGAAGCCTTTGAAATGTGGATTTATAGAAGAATAGGTAGAATTGGATGGAAACAAAAGATAACAAACGATGAAGTTTTAAAACAACTGAAAATAAAAAGAGAACTACTAAATACAATTAAGACAAGACAAATGAAATTTTTGGGGCATGTTAAAAGACATAACAGCCTACTAAAAGTAATATTGGAAGGAAAAATACAAGGTAAAAGGCAGACCAAGACTAACATGGAAGAGTAACATCAAAAGATGGACAAGTCAATCTATGTCAGCCTACATCATCAAAGCAAGAAACAGAGTAGAATGGACGATCCATGGTAGCCAACCTTCGTTGCGGAGAGGGCACACGATGATGATGATGATGATGAATGTCACTTAATGCTGATTCTTGCGTTGTTTGGAAATCTGTGAAATGTCTGTCAACCCCAGTTTATAGTTAGATACGAGCTCTCACGTTAAAATATGCCTCAAGTTAGTCCTGTGGGATGTATTGAAATGTAACAAACAAGGTCACGATTGATAATCTACAAACAAAAACTATAGGGCTCTTTGAGTGACTCCTGCTAATAACTAAAGACATAGAAGAGATTCGTCTTTCTATGGGCTATACTGAGCAATGGAAATCAAACGTTGAAGACGAAAAAAGAATACGGTTCTAATTACATTGCAAGAGGTCAGATGATTATAGTAACAGTGCATTACATTTACTATCGGTGCCATTTCATAAGACAGGCCTCTACCCTCAGTGTTGTTCAGTGAAGGGTAATATCTTTAGTATCAGAGCTGGTGTTTTGCTTTTTGACTAATGTAATACTGAAGTTTTTTTCTTAGAAAGTCTTACGTCTTATTTATTTTATGTGGTGATGAGTGGAGGTTGTGTGAAATAACAATATATATATATATTAGAATAAAATTTCGCTATAATGATATTTTTATTCCTGTTTTTCTTCATCCTTGATTTATTTTTGTTGTTGTCGTGGATTGATACATGATAAAGATCTATCACTTAACAGTCCTATAGCGCCTCTAAAGGTAACAACAAATCCTCTCCATCTTGTTCTATTCGTGGATATTACTCGCTGTTTGGCGAAATAATTTCTACAAATAATTTAATAGTTTAAAAAATAATGGCGAAAGTCGAGCTTCAGTGGATGAAATTTAAAAATGAGGACGTGACTAATATTGTTTTAATAGGCATCAGCAGCTAGGATGCGTTAGTTCTCTCAGGTTTTGATCTTCTACTTCTTCCTCTTGTTCTTTGTATACTTCTTCCATTGTTCTTCTTCTACTTCTTCCTCTTGTTCTTTGTATACTTCTTCCCATTGTTCTTCTTCTACTTCTTCCTCTTGTTCTTCTTCTACTTCTTCCCATTGTTCTTCTTCTACTTCTTCCCATTGTTCTTCTTCTACTTCTTCCTCTTGTTCTTCTTCTACTTCTTCCTCTTGTTCTTCTTCTACTTCTTCCCATTGTTCTTCTTCTACTTCTTCCCATTGTTCTTCTTCTACTTCTTCTTCTTGTTCTTCTTCTACTTCTTCCTCTTGTTCTTCTTCTACTTCTTCCCATTGTTCTTCTTCTACTTCTTCCCATTGTTCTTCTTCTACTTCTTCTTCTTGTTCTTATTCTACTTTTTTCCTCTTGTTCTTATTCTACTTTTGCCTCTTGTTCTTATTCTACTTTTGCCTCTTGTTCTTATTCTACTTTTGCCTCTTGTTCTTATTCTACTTTTGCCTCTTGTTCTTATTCTACTTTTTCCTCTTGTTCTTCTTCTACTTCTTCCTCTTGTTCTTCTTCTACTTCTTCCTCTTGTTCTTCTTCTACTTCCTCTGCTTCAGTGTACATTTTAGTGGTTAGTTTTAGTAAGTTCAAACACCCACTGTCCAAAGCTGGTGACGCCTTCGAATAGCGTATCCAGATATGGTACTAATAACGCGACCAAAAGAGCTATCTCTGTTTATCATAAGTTGGGTGTTATTGTACCAGTTGTTCATCAGCCCGTTCCCCTGTGTCGCAGTCACATTCATGAAAGGTTCCCATTCTTCTTTCATTAATGGTTCTTGACGAGTGGCGTTCGGTATAATGCCGTTCCTTAACTCTCTATCTTATGTACTATACGACATGCATTCATCTTCCCGGTTCCACGCCATCACACTATGCAGAATCTTACTCTCTTGCCTGTCTTTATATTTCCGACCTTCGATTTTTCTGTTATTAAGGATCTCTGCCCAACTTCTTCTCCATACAAATCTGGACTGTCTTTTCCTAACTTGTGTCATAGTCTTCCCGTCATTCATGTGTTCAAAATAATAATAAGTGATAGGAAACGCTTTATACAGCGGAAGGTAATCTGATCACCAGAAGCAGTCCCCCGACGAGCAAGTGTTTCGGTCGTTTAGCTACTTGACACTCCAAGGGAGGTTGACTCGCCTGAATCATGACTCCCAGGCGTGGACCTCCTGATGTATTGAACTCTAAAACTTACAATATATATTCATCACAAAATAACTACACTTACTCTACGCAACACTTCTGTTCGAATCTAAGGGTTCTACCCGGTGGTAGACTTACATGTCGTGGCTTTGATCTACGCAACACTTCTGTTCGAATCTAAGGGTTCTACCCGGTGGTAGACTTACATGTCGTGGCTTTGATCTACGCAACACTTCTGTTCGAATCTAAGGGTTCTACCCGGTGGTAGACTTACATGTCGTGGCTTTGATCTACGCAACACTTCTGTTCGAATCTAAGGGTTCTACCCGGTGGTAGACTTACATATCGTGGCTTTGATCTACGCAACACTTCTGTTCGAATCTAAGGGTTCTACCCGGTGGTAGACTTACATGTCGTGGCTTTGATCTACGCAACACTTCTGTTCGAATCTAAGGTTCTACCCGGTGGTAGACTTACATGTCGTGGCTTTGATCTACGCAACATTTCTGTTCGAATCTAAGGGTTCTACCGGTGGTAGACTTACATGTCGTGGCTTTGACCCAGCACATTGATGTCCTCTTCATGGTGGCAGCCGTCTAAAATGGCTTGCTTTTTTTCAACGTCCTTTTCTATAGACTCTCGTACAATTTATTTTAGTCTTTTAAGAGTTTCAAAAGATGTTACTTATTTTTTTTTTCTTTTGAGTAGTAGGAATCATATTTGTTGGCTGCACTGGTGTTCTATATTTCTTGTTCATGTATTTGTTTCTGACAAACCTATTGTATCTTAATTGTATAGTCTCAACGAGCAAAAAATAGCGAGGAAATGTTTGTTCTCTTATTCCTTAATAATGCGGATTAATTCAATAATGCGCAGGACTCTTCACTCCCTTTGCGTCATAGCAGCCTATGCAAAAGGTTTATTTATCTTACGTTATATTATATTAAGTTAGAATCACAACAGCTGCATTTCGGGAACACCAATAGGAACTATTTTATTTACTTTATTTCTTGTTAAATCTCCAAAGTTATCGACACTTCTCATTTTATGTATAAAAGATTTCCATAACAATGCGAGTTTACAACTTACAACTTATAAACACATTCCATATACACAATTCCTTTTCATAAACAGCTACTGTATTTATGGTTCATCAAATAACATAAAGTAAAGTACCACCGTCACGCCAAGTGGCGTATAGGGAAATATGGTGTTAGTGACCATATATTTTACAGACCTTCAGCACATGATTTTTTGGGGGTAATGTGGTCAGTATTACGCCCGTGCTGCTTTACTTTCCCAGAAAAAAATCCGGTACCCATTTAAGGATGGGTGAACCCGGAAGCCGTCGGTTGGGATCGAACCCTACCCCTTGTCCGTGGTAGTCCAGTTCACTAACCACTGAGCTATCGCGGCTCATCAAATAACATAACAGACATAAAACGAGAAACAACAAACATATTTAAGAGACAACAGCTTTATCTTAAGACAATGCAACCGTACTTAGGACAAAACCACATAAAATGTTATATAAAGATGTCACACTTATATTTTAAGTGTCAACCATTTTATTATCAGCTTCCATATCCTCCATGTTCTGTTTCTCTCTCGTGTCCATTTAGCACTGGCCTAAACCGAGCCCACTTCGAGAAGCAGCCTCCGAGTAACCTCAGAAAAAGCAATTTCTTCCACTTTGTCCTGGCCTTGTATGACCGCCATGGACAACCCGTGGAGGTGGAGAAAACGACATTTGTCGACTTTATAGAGAAAGAGCACCTCGGGGTAAGTTAATGCTAATATATGTCTCTATTGGAGCAGAAACGGCTAATTCATTATGACATTTGTAATGAACTCTTAAGAACATTAGAGGCAGCTAAGATGTGGTTTAAGAGAAGAGTGCTACGAATTACATGGAAAGCAAAAATTGCAAAAGAAGAATGTTTAAAACAAGTAAGAGAGACTAGAAATATCATCAACATTATACGAAAGAGACAATCAACATTTATTGGGCGTGTCATGCGAAAAGAAGGCAATGAGAAAACTATAACAATGAGCAGAATGAATGGAAAGTAAAGCAGAGGAAAACCAAGAAAAAAAAATGTTGAACTGCTTATCAAAATGGTTTAACAACAGTTTACCACTGCAATTATGACACGAAGGAGTGATGTGGAGAAAGATGATGGCCTACCCCAAACGGCATGGCACTTGACGATGATAATATTGAATGAACCCTTTCCTAAAATATCTATCTATATGTTGTCCTTTCGAGCCGAAGACAGCACATAGGGCAGAACTACAACTCAAAAGCAGAAACCTTGCGTGCCTAAAATATACATATCCATTATTATTAACCCTTTATCTATGAGAAAATGTTCTTGTTTGCAAACTTTAATGAAAGAACAAAGCAAGAAACGATTGAAAAATGTCGGAATAATATTATGTTGCTTCTTTTTTTTCATATATCCTATTAAGATAGTTAAATCTTAAGGATAATGGAGAAGGACCAGAAATACTCAGAGAAGAAGTGGAAGACGCCTTGCGCAATATGAAAGCAGGCAAAGCTCCTGGACCAGATAATATAACTAAAGAAGAGATTGAAGCGGATATATAACAAACGACATGCTCAAATCAATATTCATAGCCCTACCAAAGAAATCGGGTGCAATTGAATGCGATGATCATCGCACAATAAACCTTATGAGTCATATAACCAAGATATTACTAAGAATCATCATGTGAAGAGTACAAAACAAAATCAGTCCAGAAATTAGCGATGAACAGTGTGGTTTTGTTAGAGATAAAGGAGCAAGCAATGCATTTATATCACAAGATCTTTAGTAGAAAGAGCCATAGAGGTGAAAACAGATTTATACCTATGTTTCATAGATTGCACAAAGGCATTTGACAAAGTAAAGCACCAAGAAATAATCAACATTTTAGAAAGCATAAACGTAGACAGCACAGATCTAAGAATAATAAAGAATGTGTGCTGTCACCAGATTTGTTCAATATCTATAGTGAGATTATTTTAAGATCCATAAGGGCATGTCTGGAATAACAATTGGAGATCATAATATAAATGATCTAAGGTATGCTGATGATACAGTATTAATCGCTAAGAGTGAAAATGAGTTACAAGAAATGTTGGACATTAGAGTGAAAAAAAGCAAAAATAAAGGACTCAGCCTTAATAGCAAAAAGACAGAAGTAATGGTAACAACAAAGAAAAAGACATCACCTCAGTGCAAAATAAAGACAAGTGAAACAATATTAAAACAGGTAAATGAATTTAAATATATGAAGAGGTGAGATGCAGAAAGGCTCAGGCAAAAGCAGCTTTCCAAAAAATGAGGAAGATACTATGCAATCCATTTTTGACAATAGAAACAAGTAAAAGAGTTCTTAAATGTTACGTAGAGCCAGTCTTAACATATGGACGTGAATCGTGGACAATTGGACAACAGACAAGAAAATCACTGGAGTCTGTAGAAATGTGGTTTTACAGAAGAATGTTGAGAGTACCATGGACAGATATGAAGAGTAATGAAGATGTTCTGAGAGAGGTCAAAGCAAAAGAGAGCTAATTTCCAATATTAGGAAGAAACAATCATCATTTTTTGGCCATCTAGTGAGAAGAGAACAACTGGAATATATTGTAACAACTGGACAAATTGAGGGACGAAGTGATAGAGGGAAGCAAAGAGAAAAAATAATAGACAGTTTAAGAGAATGGCTTGACAGAAGGCCAACAACAGAAATGATAAATAGCTGCGGAGATCGAAATTTGTGGAGAGACATGATCACCTACACCAGCAGGCCCGGTACTTGATGATGATGATGATGATGATGATTAAGATAGTGTTCTTTTCCGAACAAAAGAAAGATCAAACATTGTTCTTCAAATGTGTAATTTCCAGGGTGTAAAATATAAGTCCGTCACGTCAAGTGGCGTTTAGGGAATATGGTGTTAGTGACCATAATTTTTTTTTTATAGACCTTCGGCGCATGATATTTGCGGTAATGTGGTCGGTATTACGCCCGTGCTGCTTTACTTTCCCAGAAAAAAATCCGGTGGCCATTTAAGGTTGGATGAACCCGGAAGCCGTCGATCAGGATTGAACCCGACCTCTTGCCCTTTGTAGTGCAGTTTTCTAATCACTGAGCTATCGGGGCTACCAATTTCCCCGATGTCACCAACATTAATTTGTAATAAGCACAATTTAGCCCATTTTTCTGTGCAAAATGCAAAGTTTTCTTTAAATAGTTTTATCATAATTATATCCACTCTCACTTATTCTTCTATTCACTTCGATAGTCTTCTTGTATCTGAGCTTTGCCCACGGCCCAATATTAAATATTCGCGTAATTCCAAACTTGTCCGTGCGCTGCCGAGGACCGAAAGGGGAGTAACAAATAGCGGCGCTGTACCCTACCAGGCATGTTCGTAAGAGGCGAGAAAGGAGGGTTGGGCATGGGACTGGCTGTCCCATACTGTAAAAAATAAGCCGAACAAACTTCACAAACATGGACAAGTCAAAGTAAAGAAAAAGTAAATACGCCATCCAGGATAGATAAAGGCTCTCTGTCAAAGAGACGTAAGACAGACAGAAGCAGAGATGAAGATGATGGAGAAGACATGGAATGATCTTAAAAGAATGGCAAGAAACATAACGACTTGGAAAGTGTTATTTGAAGACCTATGCTCTACCGGGAGCTGAAAGGAAGAAGGAGAAGAATAATTCAAAACTAATGTTTTCTATCTGATGTGACCCATCTTATAATCTTTCACCAAATCCTAAATAAATCTCTCGTTACTGAGTCATTATTGCAACAATTATCACATTAACTTGTCACGATGCCATTTTCAGGACAGCGATTCTCAAAAGACAAACAATGGTATCCACTATCGCCTACTGTTGCTGTACTCAAACGGTAAGTTACAACTGATAACAATGTTATCTAAATCTGTTGTTCGTGAGACTGTTATCTTTCCTGCTGTATTTGGCAGCCACTTGTCCTTCTGCCTGTATCAACAACATATGTAATAGAACTAATCTTGACGTTCTTTTGTACGTGCCTTAATTTGAACTCACTTCAGAAACATTAGCTGAACTCTTCTTTGACTTAAAAAAATGTTTTCTCTGATGTTAACTTTAATTATAGAAAAATATGCCTCGATGTTTGGCCAGAAAGGGCACTGTTAGCAGATAAAAGAAAGAGAGATAGATAGATAGATAGATAGATAGATAGATAGATAGATAGATAGATAGATAGATAGATAGATAGATAGATAGATAGATAGATAGATAGATAGATAGATAGATAGATAGATAGATAGATAGATAGATAGATAGATAGATAGATAGATAGATAGATAGATAGATAGAGAGAGAGAGAGAGAGAGAGAGGAAGAGGAAGATACATATTACATTATAGCGTGCCCTGGATCAAGCGATGCCCAAGTTAGCGTCATATATAAGTTTGTGTTGTGTGTCTTGTTTTTGTCATTTCTGAAGAATACCTCTCTCCCCCTCCCACCAACGTCAGAATTGTGTCTGTAAATAATGAACCATATTTTCTTCTCTTTGTGTTTTCTTTATTATTCCGCAAACGATGCAGTTAAACGAATATATATATATTTAGAACTTTGTTTGCTATCTGACTATCTTCACTGGTTTCACAAATAAGTCATATAAAGGTTGTTGTGATTAAAATTGTGAAATGACGTAGATCACGAGAACACAGTTGTTTGTAGCTGATATTTTAGTTGATTTGCACGTTTGTTTCTTCACAGAAACATAGTATACACATCATTCTTCTACTTTACATTCAAAGTTACTAGAAGAAGCTGAAACGTCATTGTACGTTTTGTGTGTGCTGTCACAAATGAACACTGCGACTAACATAAAATATCAGCTTTTGTAGCGAGTGAAATGTGTTAGGCACAGGACATCTTCACTTTTGAACAGACCCGGCTCAAATAATCCTCCAGATATACTACCAGCAGAAGAAGAATTACACGTTAACTGCGGAAAACCAAGCAAAGAAGAAATAATGAAAGCCATCAAACTATTAAAAGATGGTAAAGCCACAGGACCAGATGAAATTCCTTCGGAAGCCATCAAAGCAGATATTATCACCTCTACCAAGATGTTACATAATCTATTGGATAAAATTTGGGAGAGGGAAGAAATACCTAAAGACTGGAGAGAAAGTTATATGATCAAACTACCAAAGAAAGGAAGTTTACAGGAGTGCACAAATTATAGGGGAATTATGCTACTATCAGTGCCAGGAAAAATATTAGGCAGAATCATTCTGGAGAGACTAAAAGAGGCTATAGAGAAACACTTGAGAGATGAACAAGCAGGTTTTAGGAAGAACAGATCATGTGCTGATCAAATAACTACTCTACGTATAATAGTTGAACAAAGTTTAGAACTAAAATCCCCACTTTATATTGGATTCATAGATTACGAAAAGGCATTTGATAGTTTAGACAGAAGAATGCTTTGGAAGTTGCTGAGTCATTACGGAATCCCCATAAAGTTTATTAACCTGATAAAAACAATGTATGAAGGAACAAAATGTAGTGTGGTGCATGAAGGACAGCTTACAGAAGCATTTGAAATAAGAACAGGAGTAAGGCAAGGATGCCTTCTGTCTCCATTTCTCTTTCTACTGGCCATAGATTGGATTATGAAAATAACTCAAAACAACAGAAATGGGATCCAGTGGTCACTGACCAAACAACTTGATGATTTAGACTTTGCTGATGACATAGCTCTCCTATCACACAGCCACCAACAGATGCAAGATAAAATGAATATATTAGATGAGAGATCACAACAGCTAGGACTAAAGATTAATAGAGATAAGACCAACATTATGAGAATTAATGCAGTTGGCAATAACCAAATAAAACTAGGAGAAATACCTCTACTAGACGTACAATCTTATATATATCTGGGCAGTAATATAGATAAAGAGGGAGGAACAGAAAACGATACCAAAATAAGGATATCAAAAGCAAGAGGAGCTTTCATTGCACTGGGAAACATATGGAAATCCAAAGAAATTAGGCTAAATACAAAAATACAAATTTTCAACTCCAATGTTAAGTCGGTTCTATTATATGGCTGTGAAACATGGAGAATAACAAAATTGACAATCACGAAGGTACAGACTTTCATTAATGGATGCTTGCGCAGAATAAAGGGATGGAAATGGCAGGACAAAGTCACTAACGTGGAATTATGGAAATGTACCGGTCAAATACCAGTGGATAAAGAAATACAGCGAAGACGATGGCGATGGATAGGACACACACTACAGAAACCAACTGAGAGTATTACACAACAGGCCCTTTTTGGAATCCCCAGGGGAAAAGACAAAGAGGAAGACCAAGGAATTCTTGGAGAAGACAGATTGAAGCAGAGATGAAGATGATGGGGAAGACATGGAATGATCTTAAAAGAATTGCAAAAAACAGAACGACTTGGAAAGTGTTTGTTGAAGACCTATGCTCCACTGGGAGCTAAAAGGTAGAAGAAGAAGACAGGACATCTTCATCTATAAACGATAACCATTTCTAAGATTAGATTAAATATACCACTTTGTGATGAAAACAAAGAACTGTGAGAAGTGAAAGTGCTGACCGGTGATTAGATGCTCACATTAAGATCAATGGTGGCGGCTAATTACTCCAGCTCCTTACAGTGACTAGAAACAGACGAACCTGTCTGGCTAAACGAGAAAGGATAGAAAGAGAGAGAGAGAGAGAGATAGAGAGAAAGAGAGAGAAAGCAATCCGTAACTCTACAATGTTATTGTTGTTTCTAGTTGTGCCTACTTCTTGGCGAGGCACGATCCGCTCAAGCTCAGATTAAGTCTTTTAGGTTATATTAAACGGCAATTGTCTTTGTGCAAATCACTTTGTGCTCTATTTATCTATTTTAAAATTCTGAGACGAAGTTAAATTAATTGAGCTAAGGGCGCAAAATATCGTAGCTTGAAGTAAACGACAATACAGCGCATCAACGACCATTTAACGTCCCTTTATGGGTAGATATTGAAGAGGAATAGCTGTTGGGAAACTCAGAAGAGAGATTGCTCCTTCTGATGCTAGTTGCATCGTCAGTTGTTGCTGATATTTGCTCTCTCTCTCTCTCTCTCTCTCTCTCTCTCTCTGCTATATATATATATATATATATGCTGAACTTTGCACATCACATGCACACACATACATCATCACAACTGTTCTTATTTGAGTCCCTGGAAGGCCAACCACGCTGATGTCTGTCCGTAGCCAGATGGGGGGACATTGATAATTCATAGGTTGTGCAACGGTTTTGCCCTCGACGCGAGAGCTGTTAAGTGAGGTGGCAGTGATCTTTGCTAGCACGAGGATCTCACACGTGCGGGCGTCCATTAGCTTTTGTCTGAGAGTGCCGGCAATCTTTGAACACTGTTTAATTGGAGTGAGAAAGAGGGAGGGGAGTTGACATTTTTCGAAGAGAGGGGAGGGATATTTGAGAGCTGCTTTTGAATTATGTATGAGAGAAAATGGAGACAGAGATAGCAGAGAGAGAGAGAGAGAGAGAGAGAGAAAGAGAGAGAGAGAGAGAGAGCAGGTTGGGTGGAGATATTCGGCTTGTAATCGGTTGTTATGGTCTCCAGATTATAGTGATCCATTCCAGGTCAAAAGTACTCGATCCGATTCCAGTGTGGAGTGATTTTTTTTTTCTTCACTAACTTTTGATGTAAAGATATGTGAGATAGAATCAATCAATAAAAGCCTTTCAAATCCCTGACAGCATAGGCCACAGACGCGGTCTCTCCATTCATCTCTATTCTTGGATGTTGTATCTACTTCTCTTAAGTCTGGGCCAATGTTTTTTGTTTTGTTTTTAATCTTAATTTAACTTCATGACGTCATGCTCTAACAGAGACCCTTCCTTTTCCAAAATGGAATAGTTGATTTCTTGTGTGTGTGTTTGTTACCTTCGGAATCTTTTTCTTTAAAAAAAAAGATTGATGATAGATTGTTGTCCTATTTTCAACCTCCTAACTCACCTCTTGCGTGGCTGATGACGCAGTGGCTCTATTATTTCCTCCTCTAAACATGGTCAGGTTCCTGGTTGCCTCATGGACAAGATGAATTAAACAGCCTAGTCTTATCGAATACGAACGATATTTATGTTGAAGATGAGTGCGATAATAACATTTGAAAATAAAACTGAAAAGTAGAACCTTAAGTATTCAAATACAAGGGCTTAAATCTTAAAACATGAATTCCTATAATTAAAATGATGGTAACCAAATGTTTACAATTTCCAAGAATATCCATGGGCGTTACACAATTCGTGAACTTGACCTTAAATCTCCCCGTGTAGTCGAAATGTTAGAAATAAGCACACATATAACATATCATCATCAGCATCAAGTACCGGGCCTGCTGGCGTAGGTGATCATGTCTCTCCATAACTTCCGATCTCGACAATTATTTATCGTTTCTGATGTTGCCCATCTGCCAAGCCATTCTCTTAAGCTGTCTGGTATCTTTTCTCTTTGCTTCCCTCTTATCTCTTCGTCCCTCAATTTTCCCAGTTGTTGCAATATATTCCAGCTTTTCCCTTTTCATTGCATAGCAAAGAATGATGATTGTTTCTTCCTAATATTGGATATTAGCTCTCTTTTTGCTTTGACCTCTTTAAGAGCGTTTTCATTACTCTTCTTAGTTGTCCATGGTATTCTTAACACTCTTCTGTAAAACCACATTTCTACAGACTCCATTGATTTTCTTTTTTATATTGTCCATGATTCACATCCATATGTTAAGACTGGCTCTACATAACATTTAAAAACTCATTTTCTTGTTTCTATTGTCAAAAATGGATTGCATAATATCTTCCACATTTGTTGGAAAGCTGCTCTTGCCTGAGCTATTCTGCATCTCACCTGCATCTATACGCTTTACGTTCCTGTTCTTGCCTGAGCTATTCTGTATCTATTGTACATCTACAATATTTAATACTGGGGTGGGGGTTCTCGAAATAGAGTTGCAGAGAACCGGTAAAATTAAAAAAAAAAAACAAAATAACAAATAACAATGTTTTCTTTTTCCTCACATCTCTACTAGTTTATCTGCTAGACACAATATATTGTCTATTTTACAAGAGATCATAGTTCTGTATCAAGGTAAATCAGTAAAAAGAGCAGGAACGTAAAGCGTATATTGAGACACTAAAAATGTTTGAGTTCTAGAAATAGTGTAAACCCGAAAGGATCTTTATTTAGGCAATCAAAAAAAAAGGTGAATTTCTTCTGCGTTGTTTGTCTAGGAAAAATTCGTTGTGTGTACTGTGTCTAAACATTGCAAAGCTTGTTGTCTTTCGGTCCGATACTCATTTGTAGAAACAGTTTCTGAGATCATATTTACTTTCCAACTTTAACTTACTCAATTTGTCAGACTGTTTGTGGAGCCACAATTATCTCGATCAGCTTGAGTTAGCATTATACTAGCTAGACCAGGGATGGCCACTTTCTTTCAAATGGCGGGCCACTTTTTTATTATTTTTTTTGTGCGGGCCACACACATAACAACATCAATACAAATAAACTTGGCATTTGTTTTAAGGTAATATTTTTGTTATTTATTGGCATTATTTGCTAACATAAATCATTTTATTGCAACAGAGTTAAAAATGCCTAGTTGATTTATAAAAATGAATAAAATTTGCTATTTATATTATTTAACAAACATGTTTTAGTTAGGTCATTTAAAGTTGACATGTAACAAACCTTAATGAGAACAATGTGGACGTTCATGTGCAGCAACAAGTTCATCAAAGTCAATGTGTAAAGATGATGATGATATTCGTAATAAATCCTGAAGGTGGCCATCAGTGAGTCGGTTTCTTTGTGACGATTTAATCTCATTCATTGTTAAAAAAGCGCATTCCCATATATATGTGCTTCCGAACATAGAAGTAATTTTCAAACTGAAATCACTCAATGCGGGGTATTTTTCCTTTGGCACAAAAGTTTCCAAAAGTCAACTCCTACCTCCATCCTTGATTGGAAAAAGGGGTCACTTTGGAGGTTACATAACTCCAACTGAAAAGTCTCATGTTGTTGGAAAATGTCACACTTCATAGGGTTGTTAAACAATGCCAGTTCTGGTCGTATACCACTGAAGTCAGAAAATCGTTAATTGAATTGCTCCAATAGTTTGTCTAACATTAATACAGAAAATTTGAAATCAGTGTCACTGCGCTCCTCAATCAGTTCTTTGCACGAAGGAACATGAATAAAGTTTTCTTTGGCCAGGGCAAATCTAAAAACTTTTAGCTGACTTATAAATCCATCTAGGTGTCCTACCAAATTTGAGACTGCTTGGGAACGTCCCTGTAGCTTCACGTTGAGTTCATTCATGTGCTGGGTGATATAAGTTAAAAAGGCCAATACGTTGTTAAAATGTGGATCAGACATTTTTCTGATCAGTTCTTTGTTGGTGTCATGTTTCTCTAAAAAACTGTTTATCTCGTTTCTCAAAGCAAAAAACCGCCTCAAACAATTTCCTCTGCTTAGCCAGCATACTTGTGTGTTTAGTACCAATTCGCCATATTCCGCCTCAACTTCTGATAGAAAATTTATAAACTGTCGGTGTGTCAAAGACCGATTCCCGCCTTTTATTAAATTCGCACACTTTATTACAGTTTTCATAACATCCCCACGTCTAGAATCTTGCCACACAGCGCCTCCTGGTGTATAATGCAGTGTAATGCTGGGTAATGGAGTCACCGTCACATAATGATTTTTTTTATTTCACTATCTCTGCGCTTACAACAAACGATGCCATTAAGGAACTTGTTTGTTTTGTTGTTAATGTAGTAAAAACCGATTTCTGAGCACTAACCTTTTCTTCAAATCGCACACAAGTGTAGAACGTATTGTACCAATGTAGTCCTTGTATTTAGCGGCGTGATGCTGTGTGTTATGCCGTTTAAGATTATACTCTTTATTTACAGACAACACTTACAAACACACAAGGCACTGCGGTTTGCTATCCTTATTGTTGATAAATAAAAAATCATATTCCCATTTCTCATGAAAAAATCTGATTTTTTCATTTAATTGACGTTAATTGTTCATATTATACCACGACCGAAGCAACAGACAATGAAAACACAGATTACAACAATAGCACTGTTTCCTGTTAAAATGGAACTGTGCACTGTGTAACCCGACAAAATCAGAATGATCAGATCGGATATATAATTTTGACTGATGAAAAGAAGTTTGGAGAGAAAGAAACTGAAAGTAAAATAATTGTGAGGTGAATGTGTTGGGGTGGAGGAGGTGGGGTGGAGGAGGTGGGTGACTGACAGTATTTCTTGGCGGAAACTGTTTGAACTCGCCGAAACGAGAGTCGGTTCTAGAACCATTCGTTGGCTTCTTCCTTTGTTTAAGTCGGTTGCAGGATGATCAAAAGGAAAAAAAAAAGGATGGGCCGGGAATGACGGGAAGTCGACGTTAAACTAACTACTAGAGTGTTCCGAGTTTTAAACATAGGTCTACTAGGGATATTTGAGTTAGCTTTCTCCACGGTAGAAGTTAATGTAACAAATTTTAAATCAATTTTACCCAGGACATTTTGCTCAATGCAACCTGATTTTATTTTTTTATCCGCCGCGGGCCACAAAAAAGGACAACGCGGGCCACTTATGGCCCGCGGGCACCTAATTGGCCATCCCTGAGCTAGACTTTTAATAATATTTAAACATTTTTTTATATAAGAGAGAGAGAGAGAGAGAGAGAGAGATGGGACAGAGGGAGAGGGAGAGAGGAAAAGGGAGAGAGAGGGAGATATGGGACAGAGGGAGAGGGAGAAAGGGAAAGGGAAAGGGAGAGAGAGTGAGAGAGAGTGAGAGAGAGTGAGAGAGAGTGAGATATGGGATAGAGGGAGAGAGGGAGATATGGGAAAGAGGGGGAGGGAGAGAGAGATAAGGGAAAGAGGGGGAGGAAGAGAGGGAAAGGGAGAGAGAGAGGGAGATATGGGAAAGAGGGGGAGGGAGAGAGGGAAAGGAAGAGAGAGGGAGATATGGGAAAGAGGGGGAGGGAGAGAGGGAAAGGAAGAGAGAGGGAGATATGGGAAAGAGGGGGAGGGAGAGAAGGAAAGGGAGAGAGAGGGAGATATGAGAAAGAGGGGGAGGGAGAGAGGGAGAAAGAAAGGGAGAGAGGGGAGAGAAAGGGAGGAGAGGAAGGGAGAGAGGGAGGGAGGGAGGGAAAGAGAGAGAGAGAGAGGCAGGGTGAGAGAGAAAGGAGAAAAGGAGAGAGAGGTAGAGGGAGGGAGAGAGAAAGGGAGAGATGGTGAGAGAGGGAACGGGAGATAGGGAAAGGGAGAGAGGGAAAGGGAGAGAGAAAAAAGGAGAGAGAGTGAGAGAGGGAAAGTGAGAGAGGTAAAGGGAGAGAAGGAAAGGGAGAGAGAAAGAGAGAAGAAGGGAGAGAGAGAAAGGGAGAGAGGGAAAGAGAGAGCTATATTGTGAGAGAGAGGCAGAGTGTGAGTAGAGTGCGCATAGGAAAGTTCCTATTCTAACGAATTTGCTCTACACTAGAAAATGACGTATATTGCAGGTATCAGACAGGAGCAGGACATGTACATACGCCTTATCGACTCAGTCACCAAACAGGTAATATCAACATTTGTATCACAGGCAGCTCTAATTTCAAACTCAAATGATCACCTTCATGCACAGAAATAACATTAATAGAATTATCTCTAGAAATTGGACGCCACTAAGGACGATCCTAAACGACATGTTTGGACTGGATGGTCTCGTGGCAAGACGCCCGCCTCGAGACAGACAGGTTGTGGGTTCAAATCTCGGCTACATCGGTTGGGATTTTTATTTATGATTTCTCTCTGCGGCAACCACTCCCACTCCTGGTCTCAGCAGCGAGGCCCGGCTTGAAACGTCAATTACTCATCGACGGAAAAATATGAGTACCTCCGAAGTCGGAGTCATCTGCCTCTGCAGCGAGGGACCCCTATGCACACGGCTACCAGGGGAAAACGGATTAACACGCAAAATTCAGTTCCTAGACTCTAGGGACTTCGTCAGAGGTAAAAGCTGACGAATGAACGAACGAACAAAAAAAAAACGACATGGATTCCACAACAGTTTCACCTTTAACGATGTGTATGACAATGAAACCACTGTTGTTAACTTCTTTCTATAATCATGGCTCGCCACAACTATAGAATACACGACAACAACAGAAATGATAAATAACTGTCGAGATCGAAAGTTGTGGAGAGGTATGATCACCTACGTCAGCAGGCATAGTACTTGATGATGATGATGATGATCTAACATTTTGCTGAGCAAGCGTTTCAGAAAATTCAAAATGGATGACAGGTACAAAAGTGGTTTTAGTGATCAAAAACCGTCACTGGCTTGTATTGGTACTCTGTGGGTTGACATGCAGAAGTCTTAGTTGAGTCTTAGTTGTGATATATATATCACAGATATTTCTAATAAAAACTGTATATACAGACCTTATCAGAAACAACTATGATTTATTAACCATGTCTTCACATTTGCCCATTTGTAGTAAAGTTATCAATAGCATTCTCATCACCATATCATAAATGTAAAATGTAAATTTAATCAATCAAAAGTGAAAACAAAATATTTTCTTCTACAACCAGCCAATTGTCTACGAGGGCCAAGACAAAAACCCAGAGATGTGCCGCGTCTTGCTTACACATGAAATTATGTGCAGGTTAGTCTGTTTCGATGCGTACATGGTAAACTCTACGCAACAGGACAACCAGGTTTTTTTTGTAAATGATGAACTAAATAAAATAGTACAATTAGCCTTTTATAAATGATGAATTATATAAAAGAAGACAATTAGCCTTTTGTATATGTGCCAGGTTTCTGTTTTTTGAGATTGTGGTTCTGCCCTATGTGCCGTCTTCGGCTCGAAAGGACTATAGATAGATAGAAATGTCCTACTGATTAAAACAGAAAAGAAAATAATCTGTCGTAAACTTCTTCCATGATTACTCTTCCCGTAATCCAGGTGGTTGTTGGGCCACAACTGACTGACTTCATCAACCCTGATGGTTGTTGGGCCACTACTGACTGACTTCATCAACCCTGATGGTTGTTGGGCCACTACTGACTGACTTCATCAACCCTGATGGTTGTTGGGCCACTACTGACTGACTTCACCAACCTTGATGGTTGTTGGGCCACTACTGACTGACTTCATCAACCCTGATGGTTGTTGGGAATTACTGACTGACATCATCAACCCTGATGGTTGTTGGGCCACTACTGACTGACTTCATCAACCCTGATGGTTGTTGGGCCACTACTGACTGACTTCGTCAACCTTGATGGTTGTTGGGCCACTACTGACTGACTTCATCAACCCTGATGGTTGTTGGGAATTACTGACTGACTTCATCAACCCTGATGGTTGTTGGGCCACTACTGACTGACTTCATCAACCTTGATGGTTGTTGGGCCACTACTGACTGACTTCATCAACCTTGATGGTTGTTGGGCCACTACTGACTGACTTCATCAACCCTGATGGTTGTTGGGCCACTACTGACTGACTTCATCAACCCTGATGGTTGTTGGGCCACTACTGACTGACTTCATCAACCCTGATGGTTGCTGGGCCACTACTGACTGACTTCATCAACCCTGATGGTTGTTAAGCCACTACTGAATGACTTCATCAACCCTGATGGTTGTTGGGCCACTACTGACTGACTTCATCAACCCTGATGGTTGTTGGGCCACTACTGACTGACTTCACCAACCTTGATGGTTGTTGGGCCACTACTGACTGACTTCATCAACCCTGATGGTTGTTGGGAATTACTGACTGACATCATCAACCCTGATGGTTGTTGGGCCACTACTGACTGACTTCATCAACCCTGATGGTTGTGGGCCACTACTGACTGACTTCGTCAACCTTGATGGTTGTTGGGCCACTACTGACTGACTTCATCAACCCTGATGGTTGTAGGGAATTACTGACTGACTTCATCAACCCTGATGGTTGTTGGGCCACTACTGACTGACTTCATCAACCTTGATGGTTGTTGGGCCACTACTGACTGACTTCATCAACCTTGATGGTTGTTGGGCCACTACTGACTGACTTCATCAACCCTGATGGTTGTTGGGCCACTACTGACTGACTTCATCAACCCTGATGGTTGTTGGGCCACTACTGACTGACTTCATCAACCCTGATGGTTGTTGGGCCACTACTGACTGACTTCATCAACCCTGATGGTTGCTGGGCCACTACTGACTGACTTCATCAACCCTGATGGTTGTTAAGCCACTACTGACTGACTTCATCAACCCTGATGGTTGTTGGGCCACTACTGACTGACTTCATCAACCCTGATGGTTGTTGGGCCACTACTGACTGACGTCAACCCTGATGGTTGTTGGGCCACTACTGACTGACCTCATCAACCCTGATGGTTGTTGGGCCACTACTGACTGACTTCATCAACCCTGATGGTTGTTGGGCCACTACTGACTGACTTCATCAACCCTGATGGTTGTTGGGCCACTACTGACTGACTTCATCAACCCTGATGGTTGTTGGGCCACTACTGACTGACTTCATCAACCCTGATGGTTGTTGGGCCACTACTGACTGACTTCATCAACCCTGATGGTTGTTGGGAACTACTGACTGACTTCATCAACCCTGATGGTTGTTGGGCCACTACTGACTGACTTCATCAACCCTGATGGTTGTTGGGCCACTACTGACTGACTTCATCAACCCTGATGGTTGTTGGGAATTACTGACTGACTTCATCAACCTTGATGGTTGTTGGGCCACTACTGACTGACTTCATCAACCCTGATGGTTGTTGGGCCACTACTGACTGACTTCATCAACCCTGATGGTTGTTGGGCCACTACTGACTGACGTCATCAACCCTGATGGTTGTTGGGCCACTACTGACTGACTTCATCAACCCTGATGGTTGTTGGGCCACTATTGACTGACTTCAACCCTGATGGTTGTTGGGCCACTACTGACTGACTTCATCAACCCTGATGGTTGTTGGGCCACTACTGACTGACTTCATCAACCCTGATGGTTGTTGGGCCACTACTGACTGACGTCATCAACCCTGATGGTTGTTGGGCCACTACTGACTGACTTCATCAACCCTGATGGTTGTTGGGCCACTACTGACTGACTTCATCAACCTTGATGGTTGTTGGGCCACTACTGACTGACGTCATCAAACCTGATGGTTGTTGGGCCACTACTGACTGACGTCATCAACCCTGATGTTTGTTGGGCCACTACTGACTGACTTCATCAAACCTGGTCGGTGTTGGACCACTAGTGACTGACTTTATCAACCTTTTATATTGATCACTATCTACAGTCATTCTTTGGAACTTTGCAAAGTCGAGGACTTCTCATTATTTAATGTCCCCATCATTTCTTTCTCTGTCCACACCTCCTTCCTCCTTTCACAGATACCTGAAGAATGGTTTTTACCAAACAAGGTGTGAACGTTAACATATATAAAGAAAAACAGCACAAACACTCTTAACTTATATTCTTCTTTCTTTGGTTAGATGCCAACAAAGCAATCGCAGATGATACGCCTTGTTGTATTTTGGGTGACAGTAAAAATGCTTCCCCATATTGAACAGTCCGTGGCCGTCCTTCACGTGGTTCTCCGGTTCTGGCCCACACTGTTCACCTCTGCCATCCTCAACTAGGTTGTCTTTAATCTGTTTTTCTTTCGCTTTTCTTCCGAGACAGCTTTTAAAGGATGAAAACACAGAAAACTTGATGAAAACTAGAGTAAAACATTACAAGATAATTACTCATTGTTTTGATACTTAAAGGAAAGAAGCAGTGAACATCAGAGATTGAACATGAACTAGAGATCTGTGCTGTTAAAATAGATATCTGTGATGTTAAACTAGTGTACTGTGGGCAATCCTGTAGAATATGTTTTGTAGTCATATTGTCCGGTGTACAGGCTGGTTGTACCTATTTTGAATTTGGTGAACATATGTTTTCTCATTCTATTGTGGCCAGTGCGTAGGCGAAGTATGATGACTTGATCCCTCCTTGATAGTTGGTGGTATCCGTCACTCTCGTTATGCTTTGGGTGTTCTCGTTTCCATTTTTCATGGAACTGACCTTTGAGGATGGATTCGGCTTCATCACAACTGAGCGGATGGTTCTCTTGCGGTAATCCCCCTCCCTCTTTAGCTAATTTGTCTGCGCGTTCGTTCCCGTGTATATAACAGTGTGATGGTATCCACTGAATGACTACTCTCTGGAAGTTATTGCTTAGTTGTTCCAGGGTTGTTCTCAAGTCATCTAGTTCATTGTTCTTGGGGCTTTTTAGAGCTGATAATACTGACAGTGCATCAGTCAGAATCACCAGTTTATTGTACATGTTATTTTTGTGTTGAGTAGCCAGTGTTGCAGCATCTCTGATGGCCTCAGTTTCTGCTTTAAAGTTGTTTGAGAATTTTCCAGTAGCTATTGACTTGGTGATCTCGTCCTGATTGTTCAGCGTCAAGAACACACACCCCGCTCCATTTCTGGTGGCATTTGTAGCAGAGCCATCTGTGTATATGTGGGACCAAGAGTCCTGTGGGTAGGTATCGTGTATGTGTTTTTCTGCTACGAGTTTACTTTCTATGTCTGATTGGGTGCCTTTTTTCATGATTCCTGTTATATTTTCTTTAAGTTCTGGTATTTTATGCTTTCCATGAGGAGACATATCAGATGGGCCCATGGGTTTCGATATTGTTTGGGAAAGTACTGGGTCTCCAGTAGTTAGTTCATTTGCGATTGCAGCGAAGTTGTTTCTCTTTAGTCGTACAATTCCGGAACCAGTTATTCTTTGGTGCATGGAGTGGCTAAGGAGCCTTCTATATTTCTCCGTTTGTTGCAATACTTTAGTGACCCGTGTGTCATCTAAGGGTTGTAAACCTGTTACTGTTTCTAGAGTCTTGATAGGTGTAGATTTCATATCATCAGTGATGATACGGGCAGCTTGGTTCTGTGTTCTGTTAATTTTGCTAAGGTGTGATTTGTAAGCCATAGCCCAGGCTGTGACTCCATACTCTAGAACTGGTCTGACTCTTCCAACGTATAGTCTTTTCAAAATATTGCTGTCTGCTCCCCAGTCCGTTCCTGTCAATTTCTTCATAATATTAGTTCGTTTTCTGGCTTTTTTTTTCTTGCTCTGTCTATCTGATTTTTCCAAGTCATTCTGTGATTCATGGTGACGCCAAGATATGTTGGGTTTTGGTCAATAGGGAGTGTATGGTCTTTTATCTTCAAGTTTGAACAGAGTGTGTTTCTTGATAGGCTGAAAATTGTATGTGTAGTTTTTTTTTTTCGTTGATTGGTAAGAACCAGGTGTTCGTCCATTTTTCAAGTTCACCTAGGGCATCTTGCATCCTGGGTCCAGCCACCGACATACTTTCCTCGCGAGCCCATAACGCCAGATCGTTTGCGTATATTGCTGAGTGTATTCTAGGAGGAATATCCATTACGATGTCATTTATGAAAATTAAAAAGAGTGTTGGGTACAAGACTCCGCCTTGTGGGACACCTTGTTCGATAGAGACCTTATTACTTAGCTGACCTTGAACTTGTATTCTGGCCGTTCTATCCTGAAGGTATTGAGAGACCCAATTGAATAAACGACTCTGGATGTCAAGTCTAAAAAGCTTGTTCTTTAAGCCCTCTCGCCAAACCCTATCAAAAGCCTTCTCCATGTCGACCCACACTGCCAGTGTGTGTGTTTTTGTTTTGTTTTTGGTAGAGCATCCTATATTTCCTGTGCAATGTAGGTGACCAGGTCTTCAGTTGATCTGTGCTGACAGAAGCCACTTTGCTGTGGTACGATTTGTTATTTTGTCTCCAAATGCCACATAAGTCTTCTGTTAACCAGCCTTTCCATGAGTTTACTCAGGCAGCTCAATAGGCTAATTGGTCTATAGCTACTTGGGTCTAGTGGGTCTTTTGCACACTTAAGGATAGGCACCATAATAGCTTCTTTCCAGATTGCCGGCTCATGACCTCTCTTCCAGCTAGCATTTATTATCTTTAGAAGCTGGCTCTTGGCTTTTTGTCCCATATTTAGGAGGATTTCGTTGGAGATTCCATCTTTACCAGGGGAACTTTTGAGTTTCAATCCTTTGAGGGCAACATCTAATTCATTTGGGGTAAAGATGGTCGTCTGATGCTCTTCTGGTGGTGAAGGCATGTGTTTTGCATCTTGGTTTTCCCGTCTTGCAGCTTTCTGTTAAGTGCACAACATGAGCATAGATCATCCGTCTCCAGTAGGACTAGGTACATGGTTTCACCTACATTGAGACCAGGAGTTACTAGAAGAAACCCCTCATGTTTGGTCCGACCGGAGAACCTTCTTGTTGTGAGGTTAGCATTTATCTCTAAACTGCAAATATCCGAATCAGAAAGGTCTTTATAATGTTGTTTCTTAGTGACAGACACCCATTCTCCAACATATCTCTTTTCTATTTCAGCCGCTGTTGTGAGAAGAAGAGTTGCGGGAATCGCAACGAAACACCTTCAGATCCTGTAATTATTGATAGGTAAGCCAATACTATGCAATCCATTTTTGACAATAGAAACAAGTAAAAGAGTTCTTAAATGTTATGTAGAGCCAGTCTTAACATATGGACGTGAATCATGGACAATAGGACAACAGACAAGAAAATCACCGGAGTCTGTAGAAATGTGATTTTACAGAAGAATGTTGAGAATACCATGGACAGCTAAGAAGAGTAATGAAAATGTTCTGAAAGAGTCAAAGCAAAAGAGAGCTAATTTCCAATATTAGGAAGAAACTATCATCATTTTTTTGGCCATATAATGAGAAGATAACAACTGGAATATGTTGTAACAACTGGAAAATTGAGGACGAAGAGATAGAGGGAAGCAAAGACAGAAAATACCAGACAGCTTAAGAGAATGACTTGGCCGAAGGTCAACAACAGAAATGATAAATAACTGTCGAGATCGAAAGTTGTGGAGAGACATGATCACCTACGCCAGCAGGCCCAGTTCTTGATGATGATAATGAAGCCAATACTACCTTTGTTCACCAATCTCAACACTAGAATTATTTAGCTCCATTGTTACTATTATGATATTAATCACTTCCAATATAAATATTGTTTTATATCATCAAACATGATTAGCTATTTATGATATTTCTTCTTATTTTCTTTTTAGTATCAGTTTCTGATCTTGTTCATAGATTCTTCCTTTTCAAGCCCTTGATGTCATTAATAAATGCACTCCTTTATATACATTGTTTTTCTCTCAGTTCGTTTACTGGCAATATAGTTATATCTTCTTTCTTTCTTTCTTTCTTTCTTTCTTTCTTTCTTTCTTTCTTTCTTCTTTCTTTCTTTCTTTCTTTCTTTCTTTCTTTCTTTCTTTCTTTCTTTCTTTCTTTCTATATGCTCTTTCTTTCTTTTTCTTTCTTTCTTTGACTATGTGTAGCTACCGGGGCCCCCACTGTGAGGGAAGAAAAGAATAGAGCCACTGTTACCTGCCACGCTTGTCGTTAGAGTCGACAAGGAAGGTTTGGAATCGTCGCCTGTCCAGTCGAGTAGGACGTGCACGGAGCGACCTCGTCAAAGGAATTTAACCGATGCATTTTGAGAAATTCTGTGACATGTAGTTGAGCGGATATGCGGAATTCCTGGCTGCACTGGAGCTGATTCCACGGATAGAATAATAATAAAAAAGCGAAGTAAAGTACCCCCGTCACGCCAAGTGGCGGCGTATATGGAATATGGTGTTAGTGACCATAAATTTTACAGACCTTCGGCACATGATTTGTGGCGTAATGTGGTCGGTATTACGCCCGTGCCGCTTTACTTTCCCAGAAAATTTCGGTACCCATCTAAGGCTAGGTGAACCCGGAAGCCGTCGGTTGGGCTCGAATACTACCCCTTGTCCTTTGTAGTCCAGTTCACTAACCACTGAGCTATCGTGGCTACGGATAGAATAGAATAGGTTTTTTTCTTCTTTCTTCTTTTATCCATTTCCTGTTATACTGAAGCGTCGCAGGAGAGAGGTGGAGTGTACGATGTAATTTGATAGTTGTAGATGTTATATTGCTGGTTCTTTTTGGCCGCTTCTCTTTTAGATGTAGTATTTCGTTCTTCGACGTGTAAAGACGATGTTTATATGGAAATCTGTTAGTTATTGCATGTGTCTTTTATTCCGTTTATTCATCTCTTCATCGTTCTCCTTCTTGCCCTTAGTCCTCATGCTTTAACGCAAAAAGCTTTTTATGCTGTCTAGTCTGGTTTCATTCTTACCAAATATCCGAACCATTTAATTTGTTGTTTGAAAAAAATAAAGATATAAATAATAAATATTATTCTTCATCCACCTCTATGTCTCCATTTTTCGACCAGTTGCGGTCAGAGTTTTAAATTCTGTGACATGTCCCCAA
The DNA here is from genome assembly GCA_032433765.1 of Megaustenia siamemsis. NCBI lineage: Eukaryota > Metazoa > Mollusca > Gastropoda > Stylommatophora > Ariophantidae > Megaustenia > Megaustenia siamemsis. The sequence goes on from JAVIAB010000051.1 coordinate 109,610,460, forward strand.
CATACTTTCTCTTCCCTTAAATTAATTGATCCCTGAGTGTCCATGCGATAACTTCTTGTCTGTGATGCTGTCTGTGTATGAAGTGCCGAGGATCTTACTGCAACACCTATGTTGAAATCATTAGAATAGGCTATACAAGAAAATAATGAGGCACAAATCACAGATCTTTCGCAGTTAATTTTTGACTTAATTGTATAGCTTTGTTTTAAAATTCCGATGATTTAGTGGGCGTGTCTGAAGCAGGACAGAGGCTGGTCAGGTGTGGCTCCAAGATCTCACATCTGTCACTTGCGTGCTTACAGCACGGCCACGACAGATCATCTTCCAGCCCAGCAATTTACTTTGAACGGTCAGAGAAATGGCATCTGTTATAAGAATTGATAACAATGTCCCATGGTGGCGAGTGTGATAATTCTTAGACGACGGACTGGCGAGGGTTGATCATTGCCTCACCGAGTGTTGTTAGTGTTAAAGTAAAAAAAAAAAAAAAATGCGACCTTCATGACACACGTAAAAGAAATCAAAGGCATCGCAACATTATTTGGTTTACATGTAGTTGAGAATTTTGTTTTAAACTAACGACTAGATCAAAAATTATCGTAATGTTCTATGCTATTAAGAACGCCACAAAGAAATATTTAGAATATAAAGCAAACTATAAATAACCGGTTCTAGGATTTTAAACTTCTTGCTACTTTTTTTCAATGAGTAAATTGCAAAGATATACTGTTCTGTGCACACACACACACACACACACACACACACACACATACACGCACGCACACACGGACGCGCGCGCGCAAACGCACACACACATATTCCCTCAACTTATTTAAGGAGTATGGGGAATATGATGTGAGTGACCACATTTTTTCGTTACGAAAGTCACATTTTGCGGGTGATGTGGTCGGAACGACGTCAGGCCTCTCTACATTCCCAGAATAAACTGGTACCTATTTCAGGCTGGATGAACTTTCGATCAGTTTATCGAGACCAAGGTCTGCCTCTTGTCTTTACCAGTCCACTTCAAGAATAAATGGACTGGATAGTCCAGAATGGTTGAGAGGTACGACGCCGGCCGCTCAACAGAAATGTCTTGGGTTCAAAATCCACCACAAGTGATGGCGTTTGTTTCTTTCTTTAAAAAAAAATAAGACAAATTAATCAGTGATTTTCTTCGTGGCGCTAACCCACCCCTTCCTCCCCCTCTCCCCTAGATAGTGAGATCTAAAATGTCTAGCCTTCTCGGATAACGGCAATAATATGATTCCATTCTTTGCATCTAGTTCAGTTTAGTTTAGTTTAGTTTAGTTTAGTTTAGTTTAGTTTAGTTTAGTTTAGTTCAGTTTAGTTTAGTTTAGTTTAGTTTAGTTCAGTTCAGTTTAGTTTAGTTTAGTTTAGTTTAGTTCAGTTTAGTTTAGTTTAGTTTAGTTCAGTTTAGTTTAGTTTAGTTTAGTTCAGTTCAGTTTAGTTTAGTTTAGTTTAGTTTAGTTTAGTTTAGTTTAGTTCAGTTTAGTTTAGTTTAGTTTAGTTCAGTTTAGTCGAACGATCATTGTCATTTGCACAACGGACAACTCCACAAAGCTCAGATCCACTCCGCATCACGTTCCCCAGTATGAAACATGCCCACCACCAACTAACGGAAGCATTCAAATGGTTTCAGCTTAGATGCACGAACTCTGTAGCACCGGCGAAGACCTTGCCCCGAATCTCCTTAGTCGTCTCTTACGACTCGCGTGACAAATGCAGTAGCTATACTCGTTTCTTCTCTCACCGGGACCAGGGCACCGGTAGCCACACGGGCACCTGATTTCTCGTAAATCCTCAACATGAAACCTGCCTCACTTGCTTTACATTTTCTCGTTTATACAGCGATTCAGCATCTAGTTCCCGCAGTCAATTCTTTCGTGTGTAATCTCCCCTGCCAGCCTTATACCATTGAATTGTGTGTTTGCTAAACCAATGTTTATATTTTGCTAAAACATAAAATTAATATTTGATGTAAAATAACAGGAATTTATTTATTTGCAGATTTTTCCTGAAATTTTTTATGAAATGTAACCAGAACTGTTTGAAGAATGCTGGCAACCCAAGAGACATGCGCCGATTTCAGGTATTCAAAAGTGAATAATTCCACAGTGTCTCATTTCTGCGATCTGCCAGTGAGTCTCTATGGGAGCTAAAGAATAAGGGCCGCATGCTAATACGGTGCACGCGTCACGTGATGTCCTTTATTCCATTTCAAGTAGAAAAATAATTTCAGACTCTACTGGGAGTCGAAGCCACGCCATCTGGAAAAAAATCCAGTTTGAATCCCCTCTGACATATTAAATGGCGACTGCACTGATGTGACACCATTTCATCACAATCCCACAGTGGCCTCTCTTACCCACGCCCTCGCTCCTTCTCGGCAGATCAAATACAACGCCCATAATTGAAATTTGTTTGAAAATATCATTAGTATTGTTATTATTTGATTATTTCTGCATTTTTATTATAATAAAAAGCTCAAGTGTCCTATAGCATCATAGCCGTTGTGGAGAGAAGAGTAGAGGCTCTGTTTAACTTAACAGGGAGATCAGCCCACGCTTTCTCCCATGTCTTTCCATCCCTTGAGTACGTTTGGAGATCAGCCCACGCTTTCTCCACTATCTTTCCATCCCTTGAGTACATCTTTCTTGGCGATCAGCCCACGCTTTCTCCACTGTCTTTCCATCGCCTTCAGTACATCTTTCTTGGCGATCAGCCCACGCTTTCTCCAATGTCTTTCCATCGCCTTGAGTACATCTTTCTTGGCGATCAGCCCACGCTTTCTCCAATGTCTTTCCATCACCTTGAGTACATCTTTCTTGGCGATCAGCCCACGCTTTCTCCAATGTCTTTCCATCGCCTTGAGTACATCTTTCTTGGCGATCAGCCCACGCTTTCTCCAATGTCTTTCCATCACCCTGAGTACATCTTTCTTGGCGATCAGCCCACGCTTTCTCCAATGTCTTTCCATCGCCTTGAGTACATCTTTCTTGGCGATCAGCCCACGCTTTCTCCAATGTCTTTCCATCGCCTTGAGTACATCTTTCTTGGCGATCAGCCCACGCTTTTTCCCATGTCTTTCCATCGCCTTGAGAACGTCTTTCTTGGCGATCAGCCCACGCTTTCTCCAATGTCTTTCCATCGCCTTGAGTACATCTTTCTTGGCGATCAGCCCATGCATTCTCCAATGTCTTTCCATCACCTTGAGTACATCTTTCTTGGCGATCAGCCCACGCTTTTTCCCATGTCTTTCCATCGCCTTGAGAACGTCTTTCTTGGCGATCAGCCCATGCATTCTCCAATGTCTTTCCATCACCTTGAGTACATCTTTCTTGGCGATCAGCCCACGCTTTTTCCCATGTCTTTCCATCGCCTTGAGAACGTCTTTCTTGGCGATCAGCCCACGCTTTTTCCCATGTCTTTCCATCGCCTTGAGAACGTCTTTCTTGGCGATCAGCCCACGCTTTCTCCAATGTCTTTCCATCGCCTTGAGAACGTCTTTCTTGGCGATGAACCCACGCTTTCTTCAATGTCTTTCCATCGCATTGAGCACGTCTTTTAGAGAGATAAGTCTACGCTTTCTCCAATGTTTTTCCATCCCTGACCCTTATGATCTTCTTCACTATTAATGCTTATGCGTGCTTGTATGTGTTTTTTCTTACTTTGACAGTTTAAGTCCATTCATGCAAAAGCAACGACCGTCCAATGTCTTTTTTCCTAATCTAATCAACATTTTTAGGGCACATCATGAGAAGAGGAAAGTTGGAATACTTGGTTACAACTGGCAAAATAAAAGGTAAGAGAGATCACGGACGACAAAGAGAGAAAATACTGGATAGCTTGGTGTCATGGTATGGAAAACAGTCAACAACAGAACTGATACGATGCACTGTAAATAGAAGATTGTGGAAGGACAAGACGCCTACGCCAACTGGTATGGCACATGATGATGATGATCACAACTATTTTTTTTCCTTGCCAGGGACTTTACCTGATGAATGAAGCGCTCTTAGTTGTATGTGCACATCTTTCTCGTTGTCTTTGCTAATGAATCATAAGCAAATTAGTGGTCTTGTAAAGTTCGTGACGTCTAAAATGACAAGACATTTCTTCACTTTGATTGATTCCTGGTTATACTTTGCCAGGCTTCCCTAAAATTGTTCTTCACTGTGTATCTCTGTACATCACTATTCTCCAGCAGCTATTTCTAGATCTAACTTTCGTACACTTTAGGTCCCCCCCCCTCTCTAGATTACATTACACTACGGTTCGTGTTGGGGTTTTCACGTGCATCAATTGCACACTGCATGTTATCACCGCGCATATCTGGAAGCCAGACGTTCAACAACTGAAACGGTTAGCAACTTTTAAGAAATCTTTGTAATAATATCTGTTATTGTGTACCTGATTAAGACTTTTGTTAAAACGTCATATTTTCTTTCATCTCTCTGCTTGTTTAGACGCTTATGTCTATTTGACACATTCTTGCATCAGGACCAAGAGAAACAACACCTGCTGCACTTCCTCGCGTTAAATCTATATTAAAAAAAAAAAAACCGGATTGGAGCGGTAATCCAAAAATGGAGCAAAGTAACCCTCCATTTAAAAATGTCTTGCTGAAGTCGGATGTATTCGGTGTAAAGGTACAAAAAATTGAAACTTCCTTTAAAATGAAATAAAATAAATGATCACCCATATGATGTCTTTTAAGAACAGAACATGAAGAGAAATTATAGTTGAGCGATCGCAGAAGAAACGGATTTGGTAATTTTTTGTTTTATTTTTCTTTGGCTTTGTAGCATTTAAAAGTTACCAAAGAATAATGAAAAATTCACGCTGAAGATATAATGAACGGCAATTAGTTTGGTTTTGTAATGCTCAGTATAGGACGATGAGAAAAGCTAACAACAGCATACAGTAGACATGAATAACGCATGCAAAGAATACAATTTAAAAATTATCGCAACAAAACAGAAATAATGAAAATAGATAAGACAAGAGGAAACGTAAATGTTAAAATAAATGATACTCTAGTTTAAAAAGTCAATGAATTCAGATACTTGAGCAGTATATTTACAGCAAACGGAAGTATAAAGAAAGATATATTGAGTAGAGTACAGAGTGGAAATATTATCAACTACCAACTGGGTCTGCTTTTGAAACATCAAATCATCTCAGTAACTTTTAAGAAACAAATGATAAATATCATTTTCATACAAACCATTTGTCTTCAATGTTAAACATGGCCATTGAACAAAGTCCAAACACAGAAGATCACAACCTGTTAAATGAGGCACTTGAGAAAGATAACAACAATATAATGTTACCTAGATCGAACATTCAAAGTTAAAATCAGAGAAGAAATCGGAATTAAACCGTGGATGGAATATTTATACAAACAACAAATGAAATGGTTCTAATAGTTGGTAAGAATGAAACCAGGCCAAACAACATCAAAATCATTCTGCTTCAAAATATCAGGGTAAGAGGAACACCAAAGAAGGGATGGAGATGGATAAACGGAGTAGAAGACTAGCAAGAACCAAAACATTTCTATCCTAACAGCACTCAGAGACGTCGGAGAACGAGACTACATCTGAAAAGAACGGACTACAAAGAACAAGCAATGCAACATTTAAAGCCATCCGATTGTATAATACATTAGATACAGAGCTGGAAGCTGTCAGCGACTCATAACTGATGGTTGTGCCAGAATCGGTGAACCAGAAACAACCGTACCCTATTCCACGTCTTCGCGGTGCCTCTAGAAATGGACTCACCAGTCTAGTCTGGCCAAGGGGGTAGAGATCGAAGAGGGAAGGCAACCCGGTGCTCAAAAGTGTCGGACTGAAGTCGTATATGTTGGGCCAAAAGACGCAAATATCACAGTTCTAAAGCAAACCTTAACACAGCGCATCTACGCTTATTTAACGTCTTTTAAAGGACGGATGACGAAGAGGACAATCATTTCCTTCGAAAGTCATCAGGTGAACGTCAGAAACAACAAAATATCTACATTCTTCTTTGCTCTCATGCGATGTTTCAAGGCAAAAGCAGATGGATAAAAGAAGAAAAAAAGACGTGTTAAACAAAATAAACTTACTCCTTCAGATAATATCGTCTTCTTTAATTAAGCAAATCCCAGATTAACTCTCTTAGCAGTTCATTAAACTATCATCATACCTAAGTAAACAATAATGATAATATAATGCATATCTGGCAGGTAGCTATCTCCACGTCAACTACAAACGATGGTCCATTGTTGGCTGTGTCCGACAACATGTTTGTCCACAACAACTCTAAACATGGTCGACGAGTCAGACGGCTAGACCCTACAGATGGAGGTCAGTGTTGCGAGTGGGGATGCAGGGTCATAGGTCAACTTGAATTTTTAAAAAAAAAATTATTTTACAGGGGTTGACATTTTTTTTAAAATGTTTTTTTTCTCTCGCTGCGGCCTTGTTCTATGATGCTAACAGGGTGCTAGACAAGGTTGTGTGCTGTCACCAGATTTATTTAATAAGTAAAGTGAGATTATTTTAAGATCCATATGGGACATGCCTGGAATAACAATTGGAGATCATAATATAATTAATCTGAGGTATGATGATAACAGTCTTAATTGCTAAGAGTGAAAATGAGTTACAAGAAATGTTGGACATTATAGTGAAGGAAAGCGAAATTAAAGGACACACCCTTAATAGAAAAAAGACAGAAGTAATGGTAGCAACAAAGAAAAATACATCACCGCAATGTACAAAAAAGACAATTGGAACATTATTAAAACAGGTAAATTAATTTAAATATCTTGAAACGATGTTAACCTCAGATGGTAGATGTACAACAGAGGTGAGATGCAAAATCGGAAACCAAAACATTTTATCTGTTGTTTCTTTATATATTCTATGGCTGGGGTTATTCCTAGATTTTTTCTCAGTTCTTCATTTCTGATCTTGTCTCTCAGGCTCTTTCCTGTCATTTGTCAAACACAATTTCCTCTCAGTCGATGTTATTTTCTTGTTGTTCTTGCACCTAGGGTCCAGGACTGGCAGTGCACAACGATAAAGCAGAATATTCGCCTGTGAATGAGTTGTGTACATGGGGGCAACAGTACCTCAGTGGCTAGTGACCTGTACTACTAAGAACAAGTGGTCGCTTTCGATCCTAATTGACGGCTTTCAGTTTCACCTGGCCTTAAATGGAAACTGGATTGTCCTAGGAAATAAAGACGGCACTGTCGAGCACATTGTCTAAAATATAATGCGCAGAATGTCTTTTTGAAAAAAAGAGAGCACTAACACAATATTTCATATAATGAAAATATACACACACACTACTAGGTTATGGTTTGCTACAACATTGTTATCGAAGTATAGGGAGTCCACCTCACTTGCACAAATCCCTATATCAATCGCGACCCAGTGTGCACTCTCTCTCAAGATGTCTTCTCTTACTTATGTGTCTGAGTATCTATTGTGATTGAATCGGCTAGAGGAAGTCGATCACATCATCTTCATCGAGTACCGTCTCCGCAACGAAGGTTGGCTACCATGGATCGCCATTCCACTCTGTTTCTTGCTTTGATGGTGCAGGTTGTCATAGATTGACTTGTCCATCTTTTGATGCTACTCGTCCATGTTAGTCTTGGTCTGCATCTTTTACCTTGTATTTTCCCTTCCAATATTACTTTGATTAAGCTGTTGTGTATTTTAACGTGCCCCAAAAATTTCATTTGTCTTGTCTTAATTGTATTTAGTAGTTCTCTTTTTATTTTCAGTTGTTTTAAAACTTCATCGTTTGTTTTCTATTCGTTCCATCCAATTCTACATATTCTTCTATAAATCCACACTTCAAAGACTTCAATTTTCTATTCCGTTTTCTTGTCTAATGTCCATGTTGAAGTAGATCTAGGAGTGGCGAATCTTTTTTTTTCCCCAAACTTCTTTCGTCTCTGCCTATTCGTTGTATGTATTTATTTATCGAGTGAGAGAGACAGAGAGAGAGAGAGAGAGAGAGAGAGAGAGAGAGATTACATTTTATGGCTAGGCAGTTGTTCAAGTAAGTGTTGAATCTAAAACAATCGTTGATCTCAGATCTCTTAATACTCTTTCCTCACTTCAAAAATATAATTTGTTGATGATTCTTCTATAGCACATTCAAGCTGGTTATAAGAAGTTGTAGCTTCAATGTTAAGAAACATTTTTAGTGACAAATGATGTAGTTACACTAGTAAGACTCAAGTTAGTTCATATTTTTAAGAAAAAAAGTTTGTTTTCGCAGGAATTAATGTCCTAATTCTTACTAACATAATAATTGGTTAAGCCAGAAAATGTAACATTTTGATTTTAGTGCCATAAACAGGAAAACGTTCTTAACACACGAGGTTTAAAAATGAGAAAAAATATGGCTCATTCAGGGCGTCTTCATCTATAAATAGCGATAAACAGGGCACATCCTCTTGTTAACCCAGCACCTGTGTTGTGAGTGAAGACATGCCGAAAACATAATTGTATGCGCTACATTTATAATAATGAATTAATCAGAAAGTAGGTGCGCTACATTTACAACAATGAATTAATCAGAAAGTAGGTGCGCTACATTTATAAGAATAAATAAAATAGATTTAGAAATAGAAATATTATTTAGAAATTCAATTTAAAACTGAAAAGGTGTATAGGCCAGGCTGCTGTGACTGAGGAAATGTGTACCTCCGACATTTTCCACTGATGAACTTATATTTAAAATACCTTTATGTATTTACTTATTTTTTCATGGAGAAAATATCAATAAAATACATCGAAATAGAACAAATATCAATAAAATACATAGAAAAAGAACAAATATCAATAAAATACATCGAAATAAAACAAATATCAATAAAATACATCGAAATAAAACAAATATCAATAAAATACATCGGAATAGAACAAATATCAATAAAATACATCGAAATAGAACAAATATCATATATGAACGTGTCATTGTTGATTTGGATATCCTCACAGCTACTCCCTGTATCAAGGCCATCTGTCCAAGCGAGGGCTGGACCACTGGAGGCACCACGGTTATTTTGATTGGCGACAACTTTTTCGACGGACTTCAGGTTGTCTTCGGTACCATGTTGGTCTGGAGTGAAGTAAGTAAGCACTGGCCACGTGGTCTTGAGTGAAATAGCTAAATTTAGTTATTTATTGCTATTTGCTTACCTTAGTCTCCAGTGACGTTTCTATACTAATGTTATTACATATTGACCAAGTTAACTTTAAGTGAAATTACTAGAAATAATTATTTTAGGCGTCTGCCTACATTTTTTTATTTTTTTTTATTGAGGGATGCTACTATCTTACGTAGAAGAATATATACCACAATAATAGAAAGTAGATTATGGCCAATGAACCAGTTGGCATAAGAGTAGAAGGACTTTAATAGAAGTTGTACTGATCATCATCATCATCAATCATGAAGTGCCTGCTGGCGTAGGTGATCATGTCTCTCTACAACTTTCGATCTCGAAGTTATTTATCATTTCTGTTGTTGATCTTCTGCCAAGCCATTCTCTTAAGCTGTCTGGTATCTTTTCTCTTTGCTTTCCTCTATCTCTTCGTCCCTCAATTTTTCCAGTTGTTACAATATATTCCAGCTGTTCTCTTCTCATTACATGGCCAAAAATGATGATTGTTTCTTCCTAATATTGGAAATGAGCTCAACTGATACAATTTATATACATGGGCAGCTCACTGAAAAGAACATGGAATATGATATGAATTTGTTTGACGTTTTTACAGAATGTACAAAGTTGTTAGAAGCTATCTTTACGACACATATTACCATTGCTGGTGTATGTAGGGGGCTCACAACAGAACCAGAATGATACAGGCCGCTTGGTCAAAGCAGTCGCCACTACGTGTGAGACTCAGGATTTTTATTTGACACCCCCCCCCCCCCCCTAGAAAAATCCTTTTTTGTCAACCGCGGGTTTCGAACACTATACGCCGGCTTTTCAGCCAGGGAAACAGTGGTTTTGGCAGCACACGCAAAAGTCCATGCAATGAATACAGATGTGCATCACATCAACGGACACCAAATCGATTCTGTTGCGTCAGAAGTAATATAGGGATGTATCATATCACCACTTTTGTTTATTATCTACATCAACCTATTTTTTAAAAAGTCGAGAAACAAAAAAAAATTAAATAATAAACCACTCTTCGCAGGTGACTAAAGCCTGGGAGAAGAAACAACTAAGAAATGGTAAAATCTAATAAATAATCTGGAATATAAATCAAATAATAATAATGAGATACAACACAGACAAAAGAAGCATAAACCATGGCAACCGGATAGAGAAGCAAAGCGTAAACATATCTAGAGAGGACAGAGGTTTAAAACGGTTGTCGGAGTTCAAGACTTTAGGAGTAGAATTGTCCGAAAATAGCAAGTTGGATAAAGAAATTATCTTTCTAAAATTATGTTCGGAGTGCAATGCTGATGACCCGCTAATAGCTCAATAACAATAAAGAAATTAACATTTGGTACAGTAAGAAGCATCGGTGGCTGAGCGGTTAGTAACCCGTTTCCTGATCAGAAGAGTCTGAGTTCAATTCCAAGAAGTGTCGATTTTTTTTTCGACCGACAAAGCTTCGGGGTTCACCCGGCCTCTAAAAATGGGTACCAGAGATTTTTTATGGGAGGTAAAGATACTAACCACATTACCCTTAAATGTGCCGTTGTTATGCAAAAATATTGTTACTAACACCAACTTCCTGATACGCCGAGCAAGGCGTGGAGGGGACCTTTACTTGACAGTAGGGTAAATCAACAATCGGGATAGCTAGCCCGTCTACAACACAAGACGTACCGATTAGCGCAGAGAAACATCTATAGCTCGTTTCAAAACATTTGCCCAACTTCAAAACGCTATTACTCTCTAACCGTTTGTTAAATACTTTTGAAATTTTCCAAATGTTATTAGAATGCAAAAGACCCTTTAAATGTATATTTAACAAATATCTTGCAGCTGCAGTTTTCTTAAAGCGGCGATATTTCTTTGATGTTTGTCAAAATTGTAAATTATGAAGCCCTAAAGAATAGAAATTACCGTAGTTGCTGGTCTACGATTAATTTTCACTAGGTAAAGGCGTGGCCGTAATGGGGAAATAACTGGATAAAACAAAACACCAGGAGAATTATTGTCTGCTCAGTTCGAGGACGGACGATAATAATATCAAGGTCTACCTGTATGTCCAATTTTCATAGTTGTGTGGTCCTGAAAAGGACCGTTTGTTGAAATAATTTAAGGTAATATAGGGGCCAAGAATGGTGCAGTTGAATGCAGTGACTTTAGAACAATAAGCCTAATGAGTCATGTTACAAAAATCTTGCTAAAAGTTATACAAGGAAGGATTCAGAATAAAATCAATACTGAATTAGATGAGCAGCAATTTGGATTTAGGAAAAATAGCGGGACAAAAGAAGCCATATTCTGCATGAGAACATTAATCGAAAAATACACAGAAGTAAACAAACCAATATATGCCAGCTTCATAGACTACACCAAAGCTTTTGATAGAGTACACCACAAACAACCTATAGAATGCCTAAAAGAGATACATCTAGATGACATGGACATACGACTAATATGTAATCTATACTGGGAGCAAACAGCAATAATAAAATATAACAAAGAGTTCTCTACACCCATTGATATAAAAAGAGGAGTAAGACAAGGATGCATCCTATCACCAAGCTTGTTCAATCTATACACTGAGCAAATCTTTAAAAACATCATAGAGATGCCAGGCCTACAAATTAATGGAAAGATAATCAATAACCTAAGATATGCTGACGATACTGTACTACTAGCAGAAAATCCTAAAGACCTACAACAATTACTTAATGAAATAAACACGACAAGCAAAAAATATGGACTAGATATGAATATCAAAAAGACTAAAACTATGATCATAAACAAAGAAAATACTCAAAACCCACAAGTGGATATCAAAATTGAAGGAATAGACCTTGAGACAGTTCAGAACTATAACTACCTTGGACATACTATAACCAGTGATGGAAAATGTACAACTGAAATAAACAAAAGAATAGGAATGGCAAAAAGTAATTTTAATGTCATGAAGGACATACTAACATCAAAACAAATAACACCAGAGCTAAAACTAAGAATAGCAAAATGTTACATCTTCTCAATATTCCTGTATGGTGCTGAAACATGGACATTAGACAAGAAAACAGAACAGAGAATTGAAGCCTTTGAAATGTGGATATATAGAAGAATAGGTAGAATTGGATGGAAGGAAAAGAAAACAAATGACAAAGTCTTAAAACAACTAAAAATGAAAAGAGAACTTCTGAACACAATTAGAACAAGACAAATGCGATTCTTAGGCCATGTTAAAAGACACAACAGCCTACTGAAAGTGATCCTGGAGGGGAAAATACAAGGTAAAAGAGGCAGAGGCAGACCAAGATTAACATGGACGAGTAACATCAAAAGATGGACAAATCAACCGACGACAACCTGCACCATCAAAGCAAGAGATAGAGCAAAATGGCGCTCCATGGTAGCCAACCTTCGTTGCGGAGACGGCACTCAATGATGATGATAGGGGCCAACATTGTGGGGGCTATATACATGTACTTTCATTCTGAATCAGACGAGTCTAAAAGATTAATAACTGTTTGGGGTTGAACATTCCACAAACCATCATTGGTTTCTATATTCCTCTTCCTGTTTTACGACGTGGTCTTCACATTTAGCCCAATAATTTTTGTCTATATTTAATAAAGCGAGATTAGCAAGAGTCTTTACATCGCATATTTTGAATGTTGTATTTTCATCTGCCACTTGTCCTTTTAATTTTGCCCAGATTAGTTCTATTGGATTTAAATGAGCATGGTAAGGTGGCAGCCTCAACTTATATGACCGTGCTCTTGGATAATCTTATCTATTTGAAAAATCTTTGTCCTCTGTTTTTGCTTTACTAGAGATAGTAATTCAGGTTTTAAGTACATGTTATTAAATTGTATGTGCTCCTTTGTGAGCCATATCTTAATAGCATCTTTTGTACTGGATGACGTCGGGACTTTATCTTCAAGTGCAACAATGTTGTAGTACGCTGCATTGTCCATTATTAGGCAAGATGGTCGATCTAGTGCTGGGAGAACAGAATTTTCAATCCAATGTCTAAATATGTGACCATTCATCTCAGAGTGATAATCCCGACTGTCTATGGATTTTTAAAGAAAAATGAGCTCTGCATTCTGTATTAGTCCATGTTGTCGACTACCTGCATGAGCAATTATCAAGCGCTGTCCTTTGCTGCTAGGTATTAATCTCTTAATCTTTCCATCTGATGACTGCCATTCCCTTTGGTTAGTGTCGTGAGCATTGATCCATGTTTCATCCAAGTACACAATATCATAACCTTGCTTGCGCACCTCTTTTACTTCACGTAAGTACTTGCTTCTCATGACTACTATATGTGGCTTCTCACAGATGATGTTTCGTCCATTGGAATACTTTCTGAATGTAAAGCCTGCAGCTCTCACATTCCTCCATAATGTAGACTTTGATATTTCAATACTGTTGTTCTTTTTCAGCGATACTTTTAATTTTCTTATTGTAACAGTTGCATTCATACCCAACATTTTGCGAATTTCACTTCTAATAAGTTCACTGTCGAAATTATCCAACATTTTTGCTCTTCCTTGTGATTTTCTATATTTTGAACATTGACGGTCACGTGCTTGAATCCAGCGATTAAATGACCGTTTAGATAAATCCAAAATGTGTCTTGTCCTATTCTCTGGGTTTTCTAAAGAATGAAATAATCTTCCTCGTTTAGCCTCTTTGCAAAAATAGTCATACATTTTTATTGCGATGTTTTGTAAACTGTAGAATTTCATTTTAAGACTCATGATAAATGTTATTGTTCCACGTTACGCCGCTGAATGAACGGAAATGGAACACACAATGTCTCGTGTTTACTACAAGTGTCTAATTGTGTCAGAAACTCACGCGGAAAGCGTGAAAAATCGTAAATTTGACCGTCTATGGATTTGTAATCGCTATTTTTAACTTAAATACTGTAAACACTAAGTTTTGACTACATCAATGGGTCGTTATAAATTTATATAAATCAAATAAGCAATAATAATAACCAAATGTTTGTTTTTACTGAAATTAATTCCCTGTTGGGTTCTAATCATTATAACTATACATGTAAATTTTGAAAAAATTACAAAAAGCGGTTTAAAAGATATTGATTTTTAAAGTTGGGCACGACTTATGAAACAAACTATAATACAAAACATATGTATACCCCGTATATGTTATCAGTGTTAAACATGGTCACTCCCAGAAAAGAAAATTAGTCATCAGGGTACAATTCACGCCCATTTAAAGGGTGAGCGATAAGGAAATATGAACATATAAATAAGATGTTTGGGAAAGGCTTTCAAGAAATCAGAATAGACAAAATCAGAAAGGGGCTTATAAGAGAAAGAGGTGGCGTAAAACTAATTTTAAAATATACTATACAAAGACAACAAATAAGACCTGGAATGTCAGATTGGTCAGTGAAGCCAAACCAAATAAGACGTACACAAAAAGAGGAAAATAATGAATACATACTTCTTCTTTTTCCATATTATTATTGTTCTTGCACAATGACAACAGAGGGGAGTCGCGATAGCTCAGTGGTTAGTGAACTGGACTACAAAGGACAAGAGGTAGGCTTCGATCCCAACTGACGACTTCCGGGTTCACCTAGTCTTAAATGGGTACCGGATTTTTTTCTGGGAAAGTAAAGCGGCACGGCGTAATACCGACCAAATTACCTCAAAAATCATGTGCCGAAGGTCTGTAAAATTTATGGTCACTAACACCATATTCCCTCTACGCGACTTGGCGTGACGGGGCTCTTTAAATTTTTCTACAATGACAACAACAACAGCATCACGTGCCAAAGGTTGAAGCTGTCAAAGAGCAACATAGTACTTTGTATCTTCCTCGACTCATGAAGAAGAGAAGAAGGATATGAATGAAAGTGTTGCCATATTAAACTATTTAAACATCGGAGAGGGATAGCAAAAGCAGCAGCAAATTTTAAAACACAAAATATGGAAATACAAAATACTAAGCAAAAAAAAATGGACTTCAAACTGATCAACTGAAGATCGAACATCTCGCCAAGAACAGGAACGACGGAAAACGCAACAAGACATATGGGACGTCTAGCAACGCTGGAAAGATCAAGATCGAGATAATTCACTATTTACTAGATGTCTACATTAGTCGTGAGTAATGTTCGTAAGCATGACTATATTGTTTCTTTCTGCCTACGTTAGTTTTGACTTAAATTACTATATTTACCCATGCTACTTTCTGCTTACTTTAGTTTTGACTTAAAATTACTATATTTACCCATGCTACTTTCTGCTTACTTTAGTTTTGACTTAAAATTACTATATTTACCCATGCTACTTTCTGCTTACTTTAGTTTTGAGTGAAATTACTATATTCACCAATTATACTTACTGCCTACGTTAGTTTTGACTGAAATTACTATATTTACCCATGCTACTTTCTGCTTACTTTAGTTTTGACTGAAATTACTATATTTACCCATGCTACTTTCTCCCTACGTTAGTTTTTACTAAAGTTACTATATTTATGCATGCTACATTCTGCCTACATTAGTTTTGACTGAAGTTACTATATTTATCCATGCTACTTTCTGTCTACCTTTATTTTGCAGCAACATTATTCAAAGTACCATTAATACACACGCAGTCTGTTCTATTTTTAGTTTGTGCATTTTTTGTGTTAGAATATCACTAGGAAATAAATCCTCCAATAAATCCTATATTTGATTCTTACAAACACGTGGCATGCAGTTATTTTTTTCCAGTTTGTACATATAACCCTGCACACATTGTAAAATTGATTTTGGCATGGAGAGGGAAAGTAAGCCAATTTAACCATACACTTATAGAAAATGATAAAATGATTTTACTTTTTAGTTTGCTCATTTCCTTACTTTATATATATATATATATATATATATATATATATATATATATATAAATATATATATATATATATATTATGAGGAAAGTAAAGAATAGTGACCTTCCAGCCATGTCGTAAGAGGCGACTAAGGAGGTTGATAGATGGCTTGACAAGCTGTCACTGTAAAAAGTATTGTTATAGAAACAGCCATAGATTTTAGAAGCAGTGATCTCTGCAATATGTGCCATTTTGGCACGCAAGGTTTCTGTTTTTGAGATTGTGGTTCTGCCCTATGTGCCGTCTTCGGCTCGAAAGGACAATAGATAGATATATATATATATATATATAACTGTCAAGATCGAAAGTTGTGGAGAGACATGATCACCTACGCCAGCAGGCCCGATACTTGATAATGGTGATGATATATATATATATATATATATATATATATATATATATATATATATATATATATATATATATTTATTTTTTTATCAGGTAGTCAATAACTCTTCTTGAACTTATATCAAAATGAAACAATCAATGTATCAATATGGCATTCAACCAATTATTAAGTTTTAATTAAATTTTTTTTTTTTTAGTTAATAACATCTCATGCCATCCGAGTACAGACCCCTCCTCGACACATTCCAGGAGTAGTGGAGGTTACCTTATCTTACAAGTCCAAACAATTTTGCAAAGGTGCTCCAGGCAGGTTCATCTACACAGGTAACTTACTGAAATGTCTCGAGCTCATGTTCTAGCTAGGGAATAACCGTGTCTCGAGCTCATGTTCTAGCTAGGCAATAACCATGTCTCGAGCTCATGTTCTAGCTAGGCAATAACCATGTCTCGAGCTCATGTTCTAGCTAGGAAATAACCATGTCTCGAGCTCATGTTCTAGCTAGGCAATAACCATGTCTCGAGCTCATGTTCTAGCTAGGCAATAACCATGTCTCGAGTTCATGTTCTAGCTAGGCAATAACCATGTCTCGAGCTCATGTTCTAGCTAGGCAATAACCATGTCTCGAGCTCATGTTCTAGCTAGGCAATAACCATGTCTCGAGCTCATGTTCTAGCTAGGCAATAACCATGTCTCGAGCTCTGTGCTCTAGTCAGGCAAAAAACCATTTGTTACTTCAAGTATTATTAATTCTTTATTACTGTCTCTTTCGCATTATAATTGTTCTTGATGTGTTGACGCAGTGACGGCTGGAAATATCAATCTCATCACTTTGAATTTCGCTGTTGCCTATGAGTTAACAAAACTAACACCTTTCTATTTGTTATGTTCTCTTCCCATATCTTCTTTAGTCTGCATTTCTTCCTTTATTTCCCCCATCTCCCCTGACTGCCTTACAATTGCGTTTTACGCAGACCTGATTATGGTCCAAGACTAACATCGACGAGTAACATCAACAGATGGACAAGTCAGTCTATAACAACCTGTACTATCAAAGCATGAGGCAGAGGCAGACCAAGACTCACATGGGCGAGTAACATCAAAAGATGGACAAGTCAGCCTTTGACAACCTGTACTATCAAAGCATGAGGCAGAGGCAGACCAAGACTAACATGGGCGAGTAACATCATAAGATGGACAAGTCAGTCTATAATAACATGTACTATCAAAGCATGAGGCAGAGGCAGACCAAGACTAACATGGGCGAGTAACATCATAAGATGGACAAGTCAGTCTATAATAACATGTACTATCAAAGCATGAGGCAGAGGCAGACCAAGACTAACATGGGCGAGTAACATCATAAGATGGACAAGTCAGCCTTTGACAACCTTTACTATAAAAGCATGAGGCAGAGGCAGACCAAGACTAACATGGGCGAGTAACATCATAAGATGGACAAGTCAGCCTTTGACAACCTGTACTATCAAAGCATGAGGCAGAGGCAGACCAAGACTCACATGGGCGAGTAACATTATAAGATGGACAAGTCAGCCTTTGACAACCTGTACTATCAAAGCATGAGGCAGAGGCAGACCAAGACTCACATGGGCGAGTAACATTATAAGATGGACGAGTCAGCCTTTGACAACCAGTACTATCAAAGCATGAGGCAGAGGCAGACCAAGACTCACATGGGCGAGTAACATCATAAGATGGACAAGTTAGCCTTTGACAACCTGTACTATCAAAGCATGAGGCAGAGGCAGACCAAGACTCACATGGGCGAGTAACATCATAAGATGAACAAGTCAGCCTTTGACAACCTGTACTATCAAAGCATGAGGCAGAGGCAGACCAAGACTAACATGGGCGAGTAACATCAAAAGATGGACAAGTCAGCCTTTGACAACCTGTACTATCAAAGCATGAGGCAGAGGCAGACCAAGACTAACATGGGCGAGTAACATCATAAGATGGACAAGTCAGCCTTTGACAACCTGTACTATCAAAGCATGAGGCAGAGGCAGACCAAGACTAACATGGGCGAGTAACATCATAAGATGGACAAGTCAGCCTTTGACAACCTGTACTATCAAAGCATGAGGCAGAGGCAGACCAAGACTAACATGGGCGAGTAACATCATAAGATGGACAAGTCAGCCTTTGACAACCTGTACTATCAAAGCAAGAGAAAGATCGGAATCGCGCTTATTGGTAGCCAACCTTTGATGCGGAGACACTCAATGATGACGAATTAGCCTGGATCAGATGGGTCCAGTTTAATTACCAAATGGACGATTTTAAAAAAACCAAAACAAAGCCAAAAAAGCTTCAAGATTCACTCAGCCTCTTAGAATGAAGGCCACAGATTTGGTTTGGGAAGACAATGCAGCCTGACATGATATTGATTACGTCATTTATATTATATATATATATGGCCATTAAATAAATATGGACACCTAAAGTATATTCTTTATACACCACAACAATGCCTAACAGGTACTTTTTCCCCTCACCCTATTTGAGAAGTTCTTGTCTTTATCTCCAGCTTTTACCCTTCTTAACTCTTGTTACGTTATCATTTCGATGTGAGTGAATATGTGTGAGTACTTTCTATTCAACATAATCATCAGCACATTCACAATGTACACATTTGTGTCATCTATAATCCAGTTTCCGAATGCTATCATGAACAAATGGCATTCTCTGGAACGCACGCGTTGAGACCGTACTTAAAATAAACATTGAAATATATACACACATACATATTAAAGTTATTTTTTTTGTGAAATGACTGCACAAAAATTTTATTAATATAATTTGAGCAGAAGATGGGACACTAGTACCAGGCGTTTCGTTCCCCTGGTAGGAATCAATTACTTGTGGTCACCTAGTTTATGCCCGACTAGCGAATCAATTCAGAGGAAGAGGTATGTTCACAGCACTCGGAAAAATTGACAAATAATCAACAGAAAAAAATATGGGCCAAAGCAGGATCGAACCCGTACTCAGTGGCCTTGCCACGAAAAGCCAAACGCTAGGGAACACTGCCACTCAGCTAACTTATGCCCGACTACTAGCAGCAGGTTTGGAGTTGTGAATGTGCATCGGAGCAAAGGGAGGTTAGGAGACAACGACTTTCTTCCCCACACAATGATCCCATATCCTCCTGAATACTCTTTCCGGACCGTTTCATGCTAGCGATTTTGATAATTAGAAAGGAGGATGAATTCAATTTTATAGAGGCTTCTCTATACAATGAGAGCAATGAAGTTGGGTTCATAACTTTCGTCAAGCGTTGTGTCCATAATGAGCAACACACATGTTTTTTTTCTCAAGCAGATGTTTGACAATAAGATGTATTTAGTTTTTGTAGGGAAGTGTTCTAAATATTTCCTTTTTTATCAAAGTTGTGGTTAGTTTTAAAGTATAAATAAACAAATCAGAGATATATTATATATATAGATGAAACATGTAACTAAATCATAACATACAGATCAGATTTCGGAGATCTCCGTAGTCTATTTGGGAAAACCACTCGACTAGGCTGGGAGCCGCGATAGCTCAGTGGTTAGTGAACTGGACTACAAAGGACAAGAGTTCGATCCCAACCGACGGCTTCCGGTTCACCCAGCCTTTGATGGGTACCGGATTTTTTTTCTGGGAAAGTAAAGCGGCACGGGCGTAATACCGACCACATTGCTCCAAAAATCATGTGCCGAAGATCTGTAAAATTTATGGTCACTAACACCATATTCCCTATTCGCCACTTGGCGTGACGGGGGTACTTTACTTTTTTTTTATTGGACTAGGCTACCGACGTTCGGACAACCTGTGTTCAATTCCCGCTGGAAACAATGTGAATTATACACGTGGTTGGAAAAAAAAGATACCCTCGCAGTTGACCCAGCCGCTGGCAGAAATGGGTAACAGGGTAGTACTCTGGGAAGGTGAGGAAGGCCGCCTCATATCGTGAGTTTAGATGCTTGAAGCGACACTGTTCAGAAGTCTCCGAACATTTCTAGATAGACGGCCTAGCACATATGGGTGGAAACTCGCGTGCTAAGACGCCGATTCAAGTCTCGCACTTACTATTTACTTATAAAGATCAATACATAACACAACGGTCCTTCAAAAAACACTTCGAGAACATCAGACCAAAGAGTAGACCAAATAAAAAGTTGGATTTATGACATATTAGAAACACTAGGAAACATAACAGCAACAGAAGAACAAAAAAGCCGCTAATTAATTAGCTCCCCTCAACATTGTAAGGCAAATGTGGAAGGGAAGAGGAAGAATATTAAGATATAACTAAATAAGAAAATATACAATAAAAGAAAGGCAACCAAGCAGAAAGAGTAACGAAATAACTGATAGTACACAAAATATTTTTGTTTTGCAAATATTGAGAACTGTAAAAAACACTCCATTTGATGTGTGACAATTTAAAAACACCCCATTTGACTTTTAATATTGCAAATCAGTCATGACGTAGTTCATAGAACAGAACGAGAAAGTAAAACACAGTTAGGCGCTGTACATCATACGGGAATATGATATATTGCACTTTGTAATTACTTATTAATAATCATCATACTAGAATATGATATTTTACAAATTGTAATTAGTTATTAATAATAATTAAACTGAAATATGACATATTACACTTAGTAATTAATTATTAATAATAATCAAACTTAAATATGACATATTACACTTAGTAATTAATTATTAATAATAATTTTGTTTTATTCGACTTCTTTCCTGGTCGCATGTTAACTACAGTTTCAATGCCAGGCACACCTTTTGACGTTTTGTAACAGTAAGGTCCCCTCTGTTCGTGCAGTTCGTGGCCACCATTTTCGTGCCCCATGTCTGGCCCAAACTTTTATTCGTTGCTCGTACTGAACTTTATCAATGTGTTCCTCTTTTACTTTCCACATGGAGCATATTACATCGCAGTTCTTGCGATTGTCTCTGTTTTGTGCCCAACCTTTGGCCAATCTGGCTCTATTAGCTACTTGTTACCGGCGTCTGTATCTTCTTTTGCTTGCCCTATTTGAGCAGCTCATGGATTTCTTCATTATGACTTGTGGGAAGTATGGTGTTATTGTCTATATGGTGTTAGTTTCTATATTGTGCTTGTGTCTACATGGTGTTAGTGGTTTATATGGTGTTAGTTTCTATATGGTATTAGTTTCTATATGGTGTTAATCTCTACATGGTGTTAGTGTCTACATGGTGTTAGTTTCTATATGGTATTAGTTTCTATATGGTGTTAGTTTCTATATGGTGTTAGTTTCTATATGGTGTTAGTTTCTATATGGTGTTAGTGTCTACATGGTGTTAGTGTCTACATGGTGTTAGTTTCTATATGGTATTAGTTTCTATATGGTGTTAGTTTCTATATGGTGTTAGTTTCTATATGGTGATAATTTCTATATGGTGCTAGTATCTACATGGTGTTAGTGTCTATATGGTGTTAGTTTCTGTATAGTGTTATTGTCTACATCGTGTTAGTGGTTTATATGGTGTTATGTCTATATAGTGTTAGTCTCTATATAGTGTTAGCGTCTATATAGCGTTAGCGTCTATATAGTGTTAGTGTCTATGGTGTTAATTTATATATAGTGTTAGTTTCTATATGGTGTTAGCGTCTATATAGTTTTAGTGTCTATGTGGTGTTAGTGTATATATGGTTATAGTGTTAGTTTCTATATGGTGTTATTGTATATATATGGTGTCAGTATCAATATAGTGTTAATATCTACATTATGTCAGTGTCATTATAATGTTAGTTTCTATAGGGTGTTAGTGTTTATATAAATATGGTGTTAGTGTCTATATATTGTAATGTCTATATGGTGTTAATTTCTATATGGTGTTAGTGTTTATATGGCGTTGGGAGTCTATATAGTGTAAATGTCTATATGGTGTCAGTGACTGTCTAGTGTTAGTTTCTATATGGTGTTAGTGTCTATAATTTTCCATAACCATAGACATATCTGTGGGTGTTGTGCTGTCATCAAGAGGTCTATAGTTGAAACACTACTGTAGACTTTTTACAATTATACAGACATGTAAGTTACACTAGAGTTAATAGTTCACTAAAGTATAACTGGTTTCATAAATGCAGTTTGGTAGATATGTATAGTTCTGCGACATCCCGGAGATATGGAGAGACTACCACAAGTAAGATCTCCCGCACTCTCCAGTTTTCTCCATTAGCCTTCCGCTTCTGTTTCTCCCACATAACAACACTGGTTAACCGTACTTTCTATCATCATTTTCATTTCTCTCTTTACTCTCTCTATCTCTCCATCTGTTTCTGTCTTTTTTTTTTTACCACTACCCTCCATCTTCACTTTCTCTACTTTCATCAGCCTCCCTTCCTCCTTACTCTATATCTATAATAAAATGGATGAGTAACATTTAGTAGTCATAAAATGCATTTTTTAAAAAAATTGCATGATAACATATTTGGCACTCATAACTCTTATGAGTAAATACATCTATTTAGCAACACTAGATCCCTGTGATTGTTGAAAGATATCTCTCTCTCTGCGATCAGGACTCAATCAGAGTAGGATTCCAGACTCCCACATGAAGTCAGCTGTCAGGTTAAGTGTGTTGATCGCCCCCACAGACAGAACAACACATTTAGAGTCTGCCAGATCCACTCTGATTGAACACCCGTTAAAAACGTTGCACTGTGTTCTGCGCCAGTGGCCGAGTGCATCCGATTTCAGCCAGCATTTTATTCAGGTTTGCTTTCCTTAGCCTTTGATTGTCCCCAATCTTCCTGCAAGGCAGCAGAAAGATATTATTAGTTACTTAAAGGTTACGGAATAGTCCCCCCCCCCCCCCCCATCACCCTTTCCGCATAAAAAGGCGAATATAATGGACCACAGGGTGCAAAGCACAGTGCTCTAAAATTAGCAGTGTTACAAAACAGACGCAAATACTAAATCGACTCTTGCCTTCAAATACAACAATGGCTGGTTCCTCCTTGTCAAAACCGGGCCTGTTTGTGACTCACGTTTCAATGCACCAGCAGTCACAAATTGGCTTTCTAGAGTCCCCAGCCATGACGCCCCGTCCCTGGTCTAGCACATGTTGTTATCTCCACAGCTTTAACGGAGCCGACAATTGACTACGGGTTCCAGCGCTTGATGAAGCTTGTCCCGCGACATCCCGGAGATCCGGAGAGATTACCAAAAGTAAGATCTCCCTCACTGCTTTCTCCATTAGTTTCTCCTTCTTCTTCTCCAGATCACGTCACTCTCTTTCTTTTTTAATTATACACTCCCGCTTCAGCCTTCTGTCATAATTTTCATTTCTCTGTCTCATTCTCTCTCTCTCTCTCTCTCTCTCTCTCTCTCTCTCTCTCTCTCTGTCTGTCTATCTAATTAAAAAAAAAAAATTCGCTTCTACTGTCCTTCATCTTCACTTTCTCTATGATCACCTTCAAATGTCCACACGTTCTCAGCTTCTATTTCTTATTTCTTTATCTCCACATCCCTCTATCCCCATTTCTCTCTATCTCTACCTCCATAATACATGAGTCAGTCTCCGCCTCTTCTCTTGTTGACAACCCATTTTTTTATCAAGGTATTCACAAATTTCTCCTTTCCGCACTGTTTCACAAATTTCTCCTTCCCTCACTGTTTCACAAATTTCTCATTCCCTCACTGTTTCACAAATTTCTCCTTCCCTCATAGCTTCACAAATTTCTCCTTCCCTCACTGTTTCACAAATTTCTCCTTCCCTCATAGCTTCACAAATTTCTCCTTCCCTCATAGCTTCACAAATTTCTCCTTCCCTCATAGCTTCACAAATTTCTCCTTCCCTCATAGCTTCACAAATTTCTCCTTCCCTCATAGCTTCACAAATTTCTCCTTCCCTCATAGCTTCACAAATTTCTCCTTCCCTCATAGCTTCACAAATTTCTCCTTCCCTCATAGCTTCACAAATTTCTCCTTCCCTCATAGCTTCACAAATTTCTCCTTCCCTCATAGCTTCACAAATTTCTCCTTCCCTCATAGCTTCACAAATTTCTCCTTCCCTCACTGTTTCACAAATTTCTCCTTCCCTCATAGCTTCACAAATTTCTCCTTTCCGCACTGTTTCACAAATTTCTCCTTCCCTCACTGTTTCACAAATTTCTCCTTCCCTCATAGCTTCACAAATTTCTCCTTTCCGCACTGTTTCACAAATTTCTCCTTCCCTCACTGTTTCACAAATTTCTCCTTCCCTCATAGCTTCACAAATTTCTCCTTTCCTCACTGCTTCACAAATTTCTCCTTTCCTCATTACTTCACAAATTTCTCCTTCCCTCATTGATTCACAAATTTCTCCTTTCCTCACTGCGTCACAAATTTCTCCTTTCCTCACTGTTTCACAAATTTCTCCTTCCCTCATTGCTTCACAAATTTCTCCTTTCCTCATTGCTCCACAAATTTCTCCTTCCCTCATTGCTCCACAAATTTCTCCTTTCCTCATTGCTTCACAAATTTCTCCTTTCCTCATTGCTTCACAAATTTCTCCTTTTCTCATTACTTCACAAATTTCTCCTTTCCTCATTACTTTACAAATTTCTCCTTTCCTCATTGCTTCACAAATTTCTCCTTTCCTCATTGCTTCACAAATTTCTCCTTTTCTCATTACTTCACAAATTTCTCCTTTCCTCATTACTTCACAAATTTCTCCTTCCCTCATTGCTTCACAAATTTCTCCTTTCCTCATTGCTTCACAAATTTCTCCTTTCCTCATTACTTCACAAATTTCTCCTTCCCTCATTGCTTCACAAATTTCTCCTTCCCTCATTGCTCAAAATTTCTCCTTTCTTGAATTTCTCCTTCCTGCTAACCACGAAACGTTGCTAAGAACCACTAAGACACGTATTAAGAAAGACTTCAATAAAAGACTAATGCTAAAAGCCAATGAACAATTATCGGCATCGTCATCTTCACTTTACTCTTTAGCTCAGATTGGCGTCACCGCAGAAGGGGTAATCCCATATCCGCTCTGCAGCCGTTCCAGCAACCATCGAAGTTTTAGTCTACTGATTGTTCTTTTCCTGCATTGATGAAACGCGTTGCGTTACTTTCCACTGAGGATCTTTCCCCGTGTTCGCCCCTCGTGGCGCCGTGTTCCACCATTCTTTTGACACGTGGATTATCATCAGCTTCCTTGTCGCCATCCTGTGAGAGTTGTTCTTTTAAAGCCCTCGCAATGTCGTAAATGTCATTTTTTACGGTTTCTTGTTAAATGGTAGACACCGCTAACTTGTCGGCCATCTCACTGCCACGAACCCCCGGATGTTCAGGGCAACATGTCCAAGCTAGGCTGCTAACATGGGACATGTCAAGTAGGCACATACACTCCCTGAGGAGAGTGTTCTTGTCAACTCGGCGAAGAAAATGTTGTAAGTCATTCAAGATGATCGCATGTGTTGTTAGTCTCTTAACTATCCACATGATAGCTTCTGTCACAGTCTTAGTCTCTCTACGTGTGCTGGGGGTTATAGTCGTGTAGGCTCCTGCATATTTCTCTTTCAACTTTTCTACAGAATATGCAACAAAACCCCAGCCGCTCGCACACTCTTTTGTGACCGAGTCATTGTGTAGATGATCTGATCTTGAGACTGGGAGTAAAGGTGAAGTCTCAGACACAGTCACGCTCTGTGCCATGTCACGACATCCCCTGTTCAAGTGTATGATGACTATCGCACTTGGTTATCCCACTTCTATCATACACATCAATCAAGTCCCTACCTGTAGGTATATCATCCTTCTTGTATGAGCTCTGAAATTTTGTCTCAACCCATGCCAACCACGATCTCCCGCACTTAATGCGGTTGCCTTTCATGGATTGTATCTCTGGTTGCAGTGAATATATTTTGTTACATGTCATCCCCATGTACGTTTTCGAGTTTGCATGTTTGGAAGGTTCAATTGCATAACTGGGATTGGTGTATCCTTGGTGCTTCCCATCGCGGCTCGCAGAGCCTCGCTCTGTATCCTTTCCAACTTAAGCCAATTGAGAGTGAGATACGGTAAGAAGGCCCGGCCCGTAGTCGACAGTTGACAAAATCAGTGACTGCATAAAGAGGATTTTGCATCATCATCACCAAAATCAAATATCATGCCCTGAATAGTGGGCGATTAAGTCTCTCCGTTTGTTTCATTTTTCGCCAGTACTTTTTATCAATTTCCCTGGTGTATTATTTTTGCGCCGTTTTGTGAAATTGTCTTTCTTCCTCTCTTTTTTTCCCTTCAGTCTATTCTATTTTTACAACTTTTTCAAGTTTTTTTTCTCCTTGCCTCATGCATAAAGAAAATGGAATACCGTTCTCTCCTGATTGAGAATAAAACCTTCTTTTTTTGGCTCTTTTTAAAAGACTTTTTCATTGCTCTCTTAAGCTTTACTATTCTTAATATTCTCCTGTAAATCCACATAACTATGACTTACAGATACTTTCTAATTTGTTGATCGAATATATAGTCCATGATTTACTTTCATAAATTAAATTCGGCTCTATGCAGCAATGGAGAACTCTTGTGACAAGGATATGTTGCACAAAGTAATTCTTACTCTGTTAAACGCTGTCTATACGCATAGAAACCATATTTAGAGAGTGAGAACATACACAGCCATCTATAGTATTTATAAGGCCCGCAAGCTGAAATGAATCACCCAAAGTTTGTGACGTTTTCTGCCTTGCGAACAGGGGACGTTGTATGTATAATAATATCAGCCGTCTATAGCTCACATACCTGAAGACGTCACAACCGTTGAGTGATTCCGAGATTTCTCTCTCCTCCCGCAGGCTTTAGTAAAACTGTAGATGGTTGTGGACCATGTTTAAACATTAAAACAATGAAAATAATATGTAGGTACCACATTTGCATGAGGAAACTATATTTTAACGTTAAATTAATTTATTTATGAAGAAGTAGTGTGTTTATACTGTGTGTCTCAATTAAAAACAAAGAACCCATTTTAGACATTAAAAACACAAGTTTAGAACCTAAAACTCCAAGCGATTATACATGATGAACACAGTTCCTTTTTCTTTGTCACTCTACAGGAAATAATTTTAAAAAGAGCAGCCGATTTAGCGGAAGCCTTGTACAGTATGCCCAGAAACCCAAACCAGCTGTCCATATCTTCATCTAGGTCTCCGGCCATGAATAACCCAGCCTTGTCCAGTTTCAACGCGTATCCCAGTCAATTGGCTGTCAGTGTTGGTGACGCGAGCGTCAATGGCCAATGGGATGATTGTGAGTTTAATCAATTTTGTTGTATTTGTTACGTGATCACACAGCGGCAGCAACACCTTTCACTATGTCAACGAGAAGAAAAAATATAGAAAGAACCCCTTTAAACCCAAATGCTCATCTATCTATCTATTGACCTTTCGAGCCGTAGCCGGCCCATATGGCGTAGACCAAGATACTCCCTCTCTTATCTGAATTTTTGTTCTAGCAGTTTTCAATTCTTTTAAATATATTTTATCAAATCTCGCCATTTGTCTCTGTTCTGTGCAAGCAGCTCTATCTCATTGAGGGAGCCGATTCCTGCTGCTCTTGCGTCTCTCATCAATGTTCTTCTCAGTGTCTATCTGAGTATTCCTCTTTTCCTCTTACCTGTTGTTTCCCACATGAGGGCTTGCATTGCTATTCGGTTATTATCTCTTCTCATCACATGTCCAACATAAAACCATCGTCTTTTCTTGATTACTGAAGATATTAGTGGTTGGTTGGCGATTTCTCTAATTTCCTCGTTTGTTTTGAATTCGTTCCACGCTATACCAAGTATTTTCCTTAGACATTTATTTTCGAATGCGTTCAGCTTTGTTTCTATATCTCTTGTTGTTTTCCAGCTTTCACACGCATACGTAAGGGCTGATAGTACATTTGATTTAAATGGTCTAAGTTTTGTGTTTGTGCTGATGAATTTTGATTTCTACAACTTTTCAAGGCTTCTGAAAGACATTGCTGCTTTAGCTATTCGGATTCTAATTTCTTTGCTTGTATCCCCTTCTCGATCAATGTGACGTCCAAGATAGATAAAGTGATCGATCTCTTCCACTGGTTTGTTTTCCATGTATATTTTGTCGTCTTTTGGAATTAAGCTTTTCATGACTTTAGTCTTTTCATGATTGATTTCAAGCCCAATTTTGCTGGCTATTGATGATAGTTCATTTGTGTTTTCCTGCATCGTTTTTATGTGACTGCTGATGAGAACTATGTCATCAGCAAAGTCGAGGTCCTCCAAATGGTCTCCTTGTATCCATTCGATGCCTTTATTACCAGTGCAGCATTTCTTCATTATGAAGTCCATAACAATTCCAAATAACAAGGGCGATAAAATACATCCTTGTTTAACCCCAGCTTCGTATCAGGTCTACGTTTCATTAACAAAATCGTTTTTACGATAGCGGCTTGTTAAACCTCTGATCAACGGTTCTATACCAAGCCTGAGAAAAATAATTTCTCCATCTTGGATACAGCCGGAAACTCAGAACTCAAAAATGCTCATAGAGAATATATATGTTATTGTCCATACTTCTTTATTATCTTCGGCACATTTTTTGACAAACTGATTAGCATTACATCAGTGCCGTCTGTTTTCCCAGGAAAAGCCTGATTAAAAAAATAAAAAAAACTAACGCAAAGAGAAGATATTCAGTTAAGAGCAGAACACATTAAACACAACTCATGCTTACATGGAATAAAATTGTTCCACTCACGTACTCTAAGAAGCGTTATGAAGAGTGGCAATGTTCATTTTATTCTGAGTCAAATGATCACTCTTGTTGTCTGCCCGTGCCGTTGCAGAAAAGTGTGATATCTTATATCCATCCATGCTTCTTCAAGTCCTGTAACCAAATCGTTTGTCTTTGTTCTAGACGCTTTTTACTTGCAAGTTAAGCATTCAGCCATTGCATGTTTCAGATGTACTCACAATTTCACAACAATTTATACATATTGAAAACAATAGATACTTACACTATGGCTTAACGGACTTAGATGTACCTACTCTTTACAGATAATGCAAAAAGTACTGGTACTGCTCAAATGTCAGAAACCCAAATCAGAAAGAAAAAAAATATATATATATATATTGTCGAAATACCCAACAATCACGAGCTCTCTATATGACCTCACTTAACAGCCTCACAATGCTGGATGAGATACTTATCAAAGTCAGATCGATCCGCTTAGCAGTTCTAGTCGAGTTGCTGTAATATTGAGACCTCTGTGTCTGCTTGGAACATTTCATGAGTACTAGCGACAAAATGGCCACAGACAGAGGAAAGTGGAGAAGCTTCGTTCATGAACTAAATGTCGTGATAAACAGTACAAACCTCGGACGTCATTGCTCGTCAGCGACAAAAGTAAGGAGTATAATTTCTTGCAAAGAGTCGACGGGTAAGATTGTGTTTGACCAGAAAAACAACACAAATATATTCCACCACCACTGGTTTGATTGGCACTGGTCACCTTTGAGGTTGTTCAGATTACACTACATTGATGTCGTTTGAGCTAGGTTGTTCAGATTACACTACATTGATGTCGTTTGAGCTAGGCTATTCGGAGTACACTATATTGATGTCGTTTGAGCTAGGCTGTTCGGAGTACACTACATTGAAGTCGTTTGAGCTGGCTGTTCGGAGTACACTATATTGATGTCATTTGTGCTAGGCTGTTCGGAGTACACTATATTGATGTCGTTTGAGCCAGGCTGTTCGGAGTACACTACATTGATGTCGTTTGAGCCAGGCTGTTCGGAGTACACTACATTGCTGTCGTTTGAGCCAGGCTGTTCGGAGTACACTACATTGATGTCGTTTGAACTAGGCTGTTCGGAGTACCCTACATTGATGTCGTTTGAGCTAGGCTGTTCGGAGTACACTACATTGATGTCGTTTGAGCTAGGCTGTTCGGAGTACCCTACATTGATGTCGTTTGAACCAGGCTGTTCGGAGTACACTACATTGATGTCGTTTGAACTAGGCTGTTCGGAGTACCCTACATTGATGTCGTTTGAACCAGGCTGTTCGAAGTACACTACATTGATGTCGTTTGAGCTAGGCTGTTTGGAGTACACTACATTGATGTCGTTTGAGTTAGGCTGTTCGGAGTACACTACATTGATGTCGCTGAGCTAGGCTGTTCAGAGTAACTACGTTGATGTCACTGAGCTAGGATGTTATGTGTACACTACATTGATGTCGCTGATATAGACTGTTCGGAGTACACTACATTGATGTCGCTGAGCTAGGATGTTCTGTGTACACTACATTGATGTCGCTGAGCTAGGATGTTCTGTGTACACTACATTGATGTCGCTGAGCTAAGATGTTCTGTGTACACTACATTGATGTTTTTTTTAGATAGGATGTTCGGAGCACACTACATTGATGTCGCCGAGCTAGGATGTTCTGTGTACACCACATTGATGTCGTTTGAGCTAGGATATTCTGTGTACACCACATTAATGTCGTTTGAGCTAGGATGTTCTGTGTACACCACATGGATGTCGTTTGAGCCAGGATGTTCTGTGTACACCACATTGATGCCGTTTGAGCTAATACCAACAATCAATTATAATCTCTCAATCTAAATCTCTCCTCTCCCTCCCCCGAACAAAAAAATAAACAAATAAAATAAAATAAAATAAAAACTGCAATTCAAATATTCTGTAGGGTATTTTCATACTTACTCTGCTTCATGACTAAGAATAACTTAATTTTCCTTCTTTCCTTTTTGTGTCAAATTTAATATAATTTCCTTTATTCAACAACACAACGCAGACACGTCCTTTTAAAGGCGGATGACGAAGAAGTACACTCTTTTAGTTATACGGCGAACGCAAGCAACCATTTATTTTATTGATTTCTGTTTGACTTTTCTTAAATCCTTAAAATATTGATTAATTGATGGAAGTGAGAAAGCTGATGAGCACGTAGGAACTAGTGGGAGTCTTCAACGGTCTAACCAATCCCTGAACCTCAATGAAATAAAGGGGGGACTGGTTGGTCTCGAGGCAAAACACCGGCCTCAAGACATAAAGGTTGTGGGTTCAAATCCAGGCTGCACCGGTTGGAATTTTTATTTATGATTTATCTCTGCGAAACAGAATGGGGAGAGATATATGGAAAATATGTGCCAGAACATGGCAGCTTAAACAAACTCCACAGACATGAGCAGTCCATGTTATTCTGACTTGGAACAGGTCATTGTAGCCATAGAACACATCTAAACAAGATAGGATTTAGTGACATTCCAACATGTGACTGCGGAACATTCAGATAAACTCAAGAGAGCATATACTACAGAACTGCGGCACTCTCAACATTCTAAGAAAACAAAAAAAAGTCCACAGATAGAACCCTACATGACATGTTATAGGAAGCCAGTGAAGACCTCAAACAAGTATTTTGTGACTCAGGCTGGTCTAAATGTCAAAACATAGAAATAGTTGATCGCTGAAGAAAAAGAAAGTTACTAATGTCTTAAAACTTTTTTCTACTTTCCTCTTCATTAGTTTCTTTCATTGTGCTATGCTAATTTACTTGTATTTCTCACTGTCCATATTGAGTTATCGAGTTATTGAGTTATTATATCTTATATACACTCTTGTATATAAATGCAAATAATCAACGATTTATTGTTTTTTTTAAACACATTTCCAGCTGCGTACAGTAGATCTCAGAGTTCCAGTGTGTCTCCAAGAGGTTACAACTCCAACGGCTCCACTCCTCATAGCGTCAATGGCGGATATGGCCCAGCTTCTATGAACGGGTACCACGGCGGACACGGCCCGCTCGGGAATATGGGTAAGCTCTTGATCGTATCAGTGTCCGTGTGCCAAGATATTATGGAGAGGGACTTAGCTATTGAATAAAGAGTTCTCTAAAGTAATATCAGATATTGTGGATGTGAACTCCCACTGGCTTCGATGACGTTAACGGTGATTATCATAAGATGAAGAGGTGATTATTCACATGGGGATTGTTGTTCACTTGATGATTACTCATTGATCTCACCTTCTGATAAGGTCGAGAAAAGAGAGTAATGTCATGTAATGTATATAATGGCTTACGGGAATAAAGTAATACTTCATCTTACTAGGTCACACTATTTAGAAATGGGTCAGCCAGTACTCTTCCTCGCTGTCGTCGTTACTTTTTCCCTTTTCCAATTGGGTCAGCTGGGGAATGTTAAGGTGCGTTCAAGTCTATGTTCACCATATCGGTATGGCAAAGAGCTACCACCAATACAGCTGCTGATGTTCTCGAGAACAGGGAAAAATCAAATAAATCCATGCTAGACACGCGGTGAAACTAGGGAGAAAATCAAATAAATCCATGCTAGACAAGCGGTGAAACTAGGGAGAAAATAAAATAAATCCATGCTAGACAAGCGGTGAAACTATGGAGAAAATCAAATAAATCCATGCTAGATAAGCAGCGAAACGAGGGAGAAAATCAAATAAATCCATGCTAGACAAGCGGTGAAACTATGGAGAAAATAAAAAAAATCCATGCTAGACAAGCGGTGGAACTAGAGAAAAAATCAAATAAATCCATGCTAGATAAGCAACGAAACTAGGGAGAAAATCAAATAAATCCATGCTAGACAAGCGGTGAAACTAGGGAAAAAATCAAATAAATCCATGCTAGACAAGCGGCGAAATGAGGGAGAAAATCAAATAAATCCATGCTAGACAAGCGGCGAAATGAGGGAGAAAATCAAATAAATCCATGCTAGACAAGCGGCGAAACTAGGGAGAAAATCAAATAAATCCATGCTAGGCAAGTGGTGAAATGAGGGAGAAAATCAAATAAATCCATGCTAGACAAGCGGCGAAATGAGGGAGAAAATCAAATAAATCCATGCTAGACAAGCGGTGATATGAGGGAGAAAATCAAATAAATCCATGTTAGACAAGCGGCGAAATGAGGGAGAAAATCAAATAAATCCATTCTAGATAAGCGGTGAAACTAGGGAGAAAATCAAATAAATCCATGCGAGATAAGCGGCGAAATAGGGAGAAAATCAAATAAATCCATGCTAGACAAGCGGTGAAACTAGGGAGAAAATCATATAAATCCATGCTAGATACGCTAGACAAGAGGTGAAACTAGTGAGAAAATCAAATAAATCTTTGATAGATAAGCGAAAGGAGGGGACAAATAAAAAAAAATATTTCATAGATAATCGAAACGAGGGAGAAAAATAAAATAAATCCATGATAGATAAGCGAAACCAGGGAGAAAATGTTTAAAAGTCCATTTCAAACAAGCAAAGGCTAGGAGAAAATCAAATAATTCAGTGCCTGATAAACAAAACCAGGGAGAAAATGTTTAAAAATCCATTCCAAACAAGCAACGGCTGGGAGAAAATCAAATAATTCAGTGCCTGATAAACAAAACCAGGGAGAAAATGTTTAAAAACCCATGCCACCAGATAAGTATTTTTTTGTTCCGAACACACCATCTAAGTGACCGCAAAAAATATAAAGCTTAAAATTAATTGGTACCAGGGTAGCACTCTGGGTAGGTGAGGAATGGCGCCTCGCTCGTGAGTTACGATCCTTGAGGTGACACTAGACAGGAGTCTCATAACACTTCTGGATAGGCAGCCGACCACATATGGGCAAAAACCCGAACGCTAAGACGACGATTCAAGTCTCAGATCTTTATCTTTGCTTACAACAGCCATTGATTGGACTGACCTATAAATACGAGAAACAGCAAGAGTCAAATTTCTCTTTTATTCTCTCTCTGTCTTGTTCTCTCTCTCGTTCTCTCTCCATGTTGTTCTCTCTCCCGTTCTCTCTCTGTATTTTTCTCTCTTGTTCTCTCCCTCGTTATCTCCCTATCTTGTTCTCTCTCTGTCTTATTCTCTCTTGTTTTCTCTCTGTTCTGTTCTCTATCTCGTTCTCTCTGTCTTGTTCTCTCTTGTTCTCTCTCTATCTTGTTCTCTCTCTCGTTCTTTCTTTGTCGTGTTCTCTCTTGTTCTCTCTCTCTGTCCTGTTGTCTCTCTTGTTCTCTCGCTCTGTCAGGCAGGAATTGCTGTAGAAATCTCGCACAGACATGGTCCTTGAAAATAATGCTCAACATAAGGCCCAAATAAATAGACAGCTACAACTTCACTGGCAGTAGGGGACAGAATGATGCAGTACAGTAGGAGAGACAGTTGTACTTGTAAATGTTTATGTTAGCTTAACAGAGGGAGAGAATAAAACGACAAGAAATTATAAAAAATAATAGTGAAAGTAGGCAACAAGAAAGGTCTAAGCCTAAACAGTAAGGAAACAGGACTTGATAGTTATATCAAAGAAAGAAACAGCCATCACCATCATGCAACATAAAAATAAGCGGGACAAATCCAAAACTAAGGAAGAGCCTCAAATACTTGGGCTCTTTTATGCATTCATTTGCATTTCTTTGCCTTAACCTCTCAAATACTTGGGCTCTTTTATGCATTCATTTGCATTTCTTTGCCTTAACCTCTCAAATACTTGGGCTCTTTTATGCATTCATTTGCATTTCTTTGCCTTAACCCCTCAAATACTTGGGCTCTTTTATGCATTCATTTGCATTTCTTTGCCTTAACCCCTCAAATACTTGGTCACCATGGCAACATCAGACGAAAGACTTCGACTAGCTCTCTCTCCCTCGTTCTTTCTCTCGCTCCCCCCCCCCCACCATCCTCTCTTTCGTTCAATCTCTCTCTCTCTCTATCGTTCTCTTTCTCGTTCTCTATCTGTCTTGTTCTTACTCTCTCTTTCTCTCTCTGTCATGTTCTCTCTCGTTCTCTCTCTGTCATGTTCTCTCTCTCGTTCTCTCTCTGTCTTGTTCTCTCTCTCTCGTTCTCTCTCTGTCTTGTTCTCTCCCTCGTTCTCTCTCTGTCTTGTTCTCTCCTGTTCTCTCTCTCGTTCTTTCTCTGTCTTGTTCTCTCCCTCGTTCTCTCTCTGTCTTGTTCTCTCCTGTTCTCTCTCTCGTTCTTTCTCTGTCTTGTTCTCTCTCTCGTTCTCTCTCTGTATTGTTACTCTCTCGTTCTATCTCTATCTTGATCTCTCTTGTTCTCTCTCTCGTTATCTCCCTGTCTTGTTCTCTCTGTTGATCTTTCTCTCGTTCTCTCTCTGTCTTGTTGTCTTGTTCTCTTTTATTCTCTCTCTGTCTTGTTCTCTCTCTCGTTCTCTCTCTATGTTGTTCTCTCTCCCGTTCTCTCTCTGTATTTTTCTCTCCTGTTCTCTCCCTCGTTATCTCCCTATCTTGTTCTCTCTCTGTCTTATTCTCTCTTGTTTTCTCTCTGTTCTGTTCTCTATCTCGTTCTCTCTGTCTTGTTCTCTCTTGTTCTCTCTCTATCTTGTTCTCTCTCTCGTTCTTTCTTTGTCTTGTTCTCTCTTGTTCTCTCTCTGTCCTGTTGTCTCTCTTGCTCTCTCGCTCTTGCGTTCTCTCTTTCTAATTTAATTTTTATTATAAAATTGTTCCTCATTCCGAATGTTTACTAATTGTTCACATGTCTACACTTTTAAGCATCCATTTAATATCCTTTATCATTTGTACATCCGTTATTTCCTTTAGGACTTGATCATTTTCTGAGAGACGAGGCAAGTAGGATAGGATCAGGTAAGAATTACTTGATGTGAACACTAATCAGATAAGTAAAGTTCAGCTCTGCCCATACTGCATTTCTTGATTGACATCTAGTGATAGTACTCATCATCATCAAGTACCGTGCCTGCTAGCGTAGGTGTCATGTCTCTCTACAGCTTTCGATCTCGACAGTTATTTATCGTTTCTGTTGTTGACCTTTTGCCAAGCCATTCTCTTAAGCTGTCTGGTATCTTTTCTCTTTGCTTCCCTCTATCTCTTCGTCCCTCAATTGTCAAGTTGTCACAATATATTCTACCTGTTCCCATCTCATTGCATGGCCAAAAAATGATGATTGTTTCTTCCAACTTTTGAAAATTAGCTATATTTTTGCTGTGGTCTCTTTCAGAACGTTTTCATTACTCTTCTTAGCTGTCCATGGTATTCTCAACATTTTTCTGTAAAACAACATTTCTACAGACTCCAGTGATTTTCTTGTTGTCCTATTGTACTATTGTCCTGTTGTCCTATTATCCATGATTCATATCCATATGCTAAGACCGGCTTTACATAACATTTAAGAACTCTTTTTCTTGTTTAGAAATAGTACTACCACTATGGAAAAGCAAAAGAGTAAACGAGAATGCTGAACCTGTTTACTAAAAATATTTATCAACCTTATATGACACTACTGATATACCTGGTCATTTATCGTGAAAAAAAGCAACGTTAATCATAAAGAAAATGATATTTTTGAAGAGACGATGTCGGAGTGACTTTAAAAGATAAAATCCAGAGTTCATACGAAAGAGTTGCCGTAAAAACAATTTTCAATTACCTACAAAGAGAAGAAATAGAATTATTTGCCAACATGGAAAGAATTGTTGTGTGATGCCATACACAACATGCACACAAAGAGGAGTACACAGAGCTTGAGGCAGATCCAGACAAGGCTGAGGTGACATCAGTGAAACAAGACAACAGCATCAAGTGTCAATGTCTGAGACTGCTGGAAAAATATGAGCCATAATTTAGTTTTTCCTTCGACACATTAAGTGGTAAAAAAGAGGAAGAAAGAGAGAAGAGAGAGAGAGAGAGAGAGAGAGAGAGAGAGAGAGAGAGAGAGAAAGAGAGAAACATAGGGATGTACAGGGAGTTTGATTACAGGACTTCCACAATTAGTAAACCAATACATTGTTAACATTTCTTCTTTTCTTCTTTCCTTCCTCATTTGCCTTTCAGCGTTGAGGGGAAATATAATTTGCGGTCTTTAACTCTTCTGTTCGCCTCTGCTACTGTTATATTTCCTAGTGCTTCTAATATTCCATCGATCCATCTTTTTCGTGGTCGACCTTAAGGTCTCGTATTCTCACAACGTTCATTAAAGGCTCGTTGTGTTGTGTTTTGATCTTTCTGCCTTGTCACGTGGCCAAACCATTTTATATGTTGCTTCTTTATATATTCGATGACAGGGGCTATTCCTAGCTTTTTTCTCAGTTCTTCATTTCTGATCTTGTCTCTCAGACTGTTTCCTATCATTCGTCTAACACATTTCATCTCTGTAGAGGTTATTTTTCTTATTGTTCTTGCATCTAGGGTCCAGGTCTGGCATTGGTAGCACAACGTTGGGATGAAAATTGTATTGTATAGTGCTCGTTTTGCCTCCAGAGTTATTTCCTTGTTGGACAATAGTGGTGATAACTGTCCAATGATTTGACAAGCTTTTTTGCATCTTGATTCTATCTCTGCCGTTTGAGAAGTATCGTTTGTCATTAGACTTCCTAGGTATTTGAATTCCTCTACTTGTTTTAGTTGTCTGCCTTCTATAGTTATATTGATGTTCTGTTTATTTTTGGCGACGTTCATGACTTCTGTTTTGTTGATGTTGATTTTCATGTTTTATTTTGTGCCTGAGATGTTGAGTTTGTTTAAATATTCTTGTAGGTCTTCTATTGTTTCGTGTATTAGTGCCTGATCGTCTGCAAATAGAAGCTCGTTGATCTCCTCTGTCTCTGATGGGTTGGCTAGCTTGCATATATGGTCCATGTTTGTAATAAACAGTAGGGGGGATAGTACGCACTCCTGTCTTACGCCTGATCTAACTTCGAAGTGGTCTGTGTAGCCTGCTGCTGTTCTGACCCTGAAGCTGGTGTTGACGTAGAGGCCTTTAATAATGTTGGTTAGATGTTGGCTTACTCCGTATGTTGTTAGTATCTCCCACAGTTGTTCTCTGTTTACTCTGTCGAATGCTTTTTCCTGGTCAATGAAGGCTATGTAGAAGTTTTGATTGTGTTCTGTTGTTTTTTCTGCAAGCTGTTTTAGTGTGAATAGTGCGTCGGTACATCCTCTGTTTTTTTCGGAACCCCATTTGAGAATCGCTTAACAGTAGTTCTATGATTGGTCTCAGCCTTTTTTCCAAGATCTTGGCGTATAGCTTTCCTACATGGCTGAGAAGAGATATACCTCTATATTGGTTGCAGTCTCTTTCGCTACCTTTCTTTTTCCATATTGGTGTGATAATTGCCTGTTGCCAGTCTTCTGGGGCTTGTTGTTGGTGCCATGCTGCATTGCTTGCGTTCGCCCGATGACTAAAGTATTCTAGAGTATTCTAGTAGACTACAAAATTACTCTTCATCATCCGCCCTTAAAAGGACGTTAAGTGGGTGTGTCTGCGGTGTGTTGTGGTTTACAGTATAACTGTGATATTTACGCCTTTCGGCCCAACACATCCGACTTCAGCACCCATGCTGCATTAAATATAATTTAAGGCAATTATAAAATATTGTTTAACATCTGTATAATCATGGAACAATAGTTCTTAAGTAATGCTAATGTATTATTATTTCTTATTTTAATATTTTTTTAAAATTATTGGTCTTATTTCAGGTCCTTGAACTTTTTTTTCATTACATCATCTAACAAAAAATGAATAAATTAGGTGATATCAATATATTTACATCAGAGAAACAAATGTTGCTTACCTGTGTTTGATTTTAGCGCAATGATATATAGTATTTATAGCATCTGACTCTTTATAAGTACACAAGTTACATTAAAGTATATCTGTTATTCTTCCCAACTTTAAGTGCTCTGCTGTTTCAGAGTAAAAGGTGAAAAGAACCGTTACTTGTAACTGGAGCAATAAAAAATAATTTTAAAACTATCTAAATTAATATGTAACAAGTATCTAAATTTAAATTCCATAGAAGTTAAGAAAATTCGATTCAATAGCTAATAAACATATTTATATAGATAATATTTATGTTGAACCGCGATAGCTCAGTGGTTAGTGAACTGGACTACAAAGGACAAGAGGTAGGGTTCGATCCCAACTGACGGCTTCCGGGTTCACCCAGCCTTACATGGGTACCGGATGTTTTTTCTGGAAAAGTAAAACGGCACGGGCGTAATACCGACCATATTACCTCAAAAATCATGTGCCGAAGGTCTGTAAAATTTATGGTCACTAACACCATATTCCCTATACGCCACTTGGCGTGCCTGGGTTCTTTACTTTTATATTTATGTTCATCATTTAAAAAGAGGTCTCTTGGTGTGTAATTTTATAACTGTGTTTCATTTTACTCGCCAGATACGTTTCTCTGAAATAGTCTGGACTAGTTTTAAATTTAGATGAATTTTTTGTTGAATGTGGGAACCGTGATAGCTCAGTGGTTAGTGAACTGGACTACAAAGGACAAGAGGTAGGGTTCGATCCCAACCGACGGCTCCGGTTCACCCAGCCTTTAGTGGGTACCCGATTTTTTTTTTTTGAAAGTAAAGCGGCACGGGCGTAATGCCGAACACATTACCCCAAAAATCACGTGCCGAAGGTCTGTAAAATTTATGATCACTAACACCATATTCCCTATACGCCACTTGGCGTGACGGAGGCACTTTACTTTTTAAAATATATATAATGTGTATAACATGTATAATATGTAACTCCCATACACACATACGATTGTTGACACATAATGAAATAAATCATTTTAAGTTGTATTATTTCACGGCATATATGGCCACTTAAATATTTCTCACGTTTCCATTTCAGGCATGGGCGGAATTGTGGGCTCCCCGTTCTCAAGTGTTAATCCTTTTGGCATTTCAGCGTGCAGTTCCCAATCTGCTTATGGCGGTTCCATTGTGTCTCCAGCAAAATAAATATAATTCGCCTCTGACATTGGAATTAAACCTTCCCGTCGATAATTGACAGTATTTCTTTCTATTGAACAACGACAACCAATATTTGGTCCGTGAGCGAGGCTGATGGAATGCTGTCTGTTTCCTATTGGAACCTTCACGGAGTTGCCAATGATGAATTATCCCATTGTGTACTGCAACTTTAGGATTCTTTCTTGAGCT
The DNA here is from genome assembly GCA_032433765.1 of Megaustenia siamemsis. Taxonomy (NCBI): domain Eukaryota; kingdom Metazoa; phylum Mollusca; class Gastropoda; order Stylommatophora; family Ariophantidae; genus Megaustenia; species Megaustenia siamemsis. The sequence goes on from JAVIAB010000051.1 coordinate 109,650,915, forward strand.
TTCAGTTCACAAGATTATTCGTTTGAAGTGAGGAAAAAAAATATGTGAAAGTGTAATCATGTTTTTCTACAGGTTGGAAATAAAGGGATGAGTATGCTGTATGGAGTTATGTAATGGAACAATTCTGCTTAATCAACGTGCTTTTTAACATCAGAATGGCAATATATGTTCAATGATTTACGTTCCCGTAGTTCCTGGCAATGAAATTAGGGTAAATGATGTGAACTGTTTTGAAAATCGGTTTTAAATGAGATATCATCATCATCATCATCATCAAGTACCAGGCCTGCTGGCGTAGGTGATCATGTCTCTCCACAACTTTCGTGTTTGACAGCTATTTATAATTTCTGTTGTTGACCTTCTGAAAAGCCATTCTCTTAAGCTGTCTGGTAATTGTTCTCTTTCTTCCCTCTATCTCTTCGTCCCTCAATTTTTCCAGTTGATACAATATATTCCAGTTGTTCTCTGCTCATTACATGGCCCAAAAAAAACGATTATTGTTTCTTCCTAATATTACAAATTAGCTATCTTTTTGCTTTGACCAGAACATTTTCATTACTCTTCTTAGCTGTCCATGGTATTCTCAACATTCTTCTGTAAAACCGCATTTCTACAGATCCAGTGATTTTCTTGTCTGTTGTCCTATTGTCCATGATTCACATCCATATGTTAATACTGGATCTACATAACATTTAAGAACTCGTTTTCTTGTTTCTATTGTCAAAAATGGATTGTATAGTATCTTCCTCATTCTCTGGAAAGCTGCTTTTGCCTGAGCCATTCTGCATCTCATCTCTTTTGTACATCTTCCGTCTGAGGTTAACAAAGTTCCCAAATATTTAAATTCATTTACCTGTTTTAATATTGTTCCACTTGTTTGTGGCGATTCATGATTGTACAAAGAAGTTACGATGGTGGTTTTCACCCACAAGGCAGTGGGGTTGTTTTACTTCGAGGTACACTCCCTTAGCCTTTTACTCTCCCGAGCTTACCTGCAAGGCAGCAGGGCAGCCACAGGTTTGTTCTGTTTACTGCATACAGTAAGTAAAGTAAAGTACCCCCGTCACGCCAAGTGTCGTATAGGGAAATATGGTGTTAGTTACCCTATATTTTACAGACCTTCAGCACATGATTTTTGGGGTAATGTGGTCGGTATTACGCCCGTGCTGCTTTACTTTCCCAGAAAAAAATCCGGTACCCATTTAAGGCTGGGTGAACCCGGAAGCCGTCGGTTGGGATCGAACCCTACCCCTTGTCCTTTGTAGTCCAGTTCACTAACCACTGAGCTATCGCGGCTCCCTACTGCATACAGTAGCAGGTAAAAATTACCTGACCTGACAGCAATACACGAGACATAAGGAAATATAATACAAGAGGTATAAGGAAATATAATACATGAGGAATAAGGAAATATAATACATGAGGTATAAGGAAATATAATACATGAGGTATAAGGACATATAATACACGAGGTATAAGGACATATAATACACGAAGTATAAGGATATATAATACATGAGGTATAAGGACATATAATACACGAGGTATAAGGAAATAAATTAGACGAATTATCTAAATAGAAGATGGCGTATAACATGAAAAAAGGGAGAGTAGTAGAGTGACCAGAAAGTTATTTATAAAGTAGACAAATGATCGTCGCCATCTATAGAAGCAAGCCTGAGACCAGAAAGTTATTTATAAAGTAGACAAATGATCGTCGCCATCTATAGAAGCAAGCCTGAGACCAGAAAGTTATTTATAAAGTAGACAAATGATCGTCGCCATCTATAGAAGCAAGCCTGAGACCAGAAAGTTATTTATAAAGTAGACAAATGATCGTCGTCATCTATAGAAGCAAGCCTGAGACCAGAAAGTTATTTATAAAGTAGACAAATGATCGTCGCCATCTATAGAAGCAAGCATGAGACCAGAACGTTATTTATAAAGTAGACAAATGATCGTCGCCATCTATAGAAGCAAGCCTGAGACCAGAAAGTTATTTATAAAGTAGACAAATGATCGTCGCCATCTATAGAAGCAAGCATGAGACCAGAACGTTATTTATAAAGTAGACAAATGATCGTCGCCATCTATAGAAGCTAGCTTGAGACCAGAACGGGTGACGCTGGAAAACCTCCAACTGGTGTGACGTTTTCTGCTTTGCTAGATGTGATCGTAGGTAGAATGACGTCAGTCGTCTATAGCTCCTACAGCTGAAAACGTCACGCTAGTTAGGGTGTTTGAGTTTTCCCTTTCAGCCCTCAGTCTTACTTCTATAGATGGCGATGTAAATGAGGCCACGTCAAGTGGGCTGACATCATCAGAGCAAGAATCACAAATCTATATATCTATTGACCTTTCGAGCCGTAGCCGGCCCATGGAGCGTAGACCAAGATACTCCTTCTCTTATCTGAATTTTTGTTCTAGCAGTTTTCAATTCTTTTAAAGATATTTTATCAAATCTCGCCATTTGTCTCTGTTTCTGTGCAAGCAGCTCTACCTCATTGAGGGAGCCGAATCCTGCTGCTCTTAGAATCACAAATGCTACCTAATAAATACCTCATTTGTGAAAATTGTATTTTGTTTCACTCTTTTTGGAGAGAGCATAATATATTTCGTTTCACCGAGGCAACATTTACATGTTCATCATCATTGAGTGCCGTCTCCGCATCGAAGGTTGGCTACCATGGAGCGCCATTCCACCCTGTCTCTTGCTTTGATGGTGCAGATTGTCATAGGCTGATTTGTCCATCTTTTGATGTTACTTGTCCATGTTAGTCTTGGTCTGCATCTACCTCTTTTACCTTGTATTTTCCCGTCCAATATTACTTTTATTAGGCTGTTGTGTCTTTTCACAGGACCCTAAAATGTCATTTGTCTTGCTCTAATTGTGTTTAGTAGTTCTCTTTTCATTTTTAGTTGTTTTAAAACTTCCTTATTTGTTTTCTTTTCTTTCCATCCAATTCTACATATTCTTCTATAAATCCACATTTCAAAGGCTTCAATTTTCTGTTCTGTTTTCAGGTCTAATGTCCATGTTTCTGCACCAAACAGGAATATTGAGAAGATGTAACATTTTGCTATTCTTAGTTTTAGCCCTGGTGTTATTTGTTTTGATGTTAGTATATTTTTCAGGGCATTGAAATTACTTTTTGCCATACCTATTCTTTTATTTATTTCAGTTGTACATTTTCCATCTCTGGTTATAGTATGTCCCAGGTAGTTGTAGTTCTGAACTGTCTCTAGATGTATTCCTTCCACTTTGATATTTAATTGTAGGTCTTGAGAATTTTCTTTGTTTATGATCATAGTTTTAGTCTTTTTGATATTCATATCTAGTCCATATTTTTTGCTTGTCATGTTTATTACATTAAGCAATTGTTGTAGATCTTTAGGATTTTCTGATAGTAGTACAGTATCATCAGCATATCTTAGGTTATTGATTATCTTCCCATTAATGTTAAGGTCAGGCATCTCTGAGATGTTTTTAAAGATTTGCTCAGTGTATAGATTGAACAAGCTTGGCGATAGGATGCATCCTTGTCTTACTCCTCTTTTTATATCAATGGTTGTAGAGTTCTCCTTGTTATATTTTATTATTGCTGTTTGCTCCCAGTATAAATTACATATTAGTCATATGTCTGTGGCATCCAGATTTATATCTTTTAGAAAGTCTATAAGTTGATTATGGTGTTTTCTATCAAATGCTTTGGTGTAGTCTATGAAGCAGGCATATATTGGTTTGTTTACTTCTATATACTTTTCAATGAATGTCCTCATGCTGAATATGGCTTCTTTTGTCCCACTGCTTTTCCTGAATACGTACGAATTGCTGCTCATCTAATTCAGTATTAATTTTATTATGAATCCTTCCCTGTATAACTTTAACTAAAATTTTGGTTACCTGGCTCATTATGCTTATTGTTCTAATATAACTGCATTCAACTGCACCATTCTTTTTAGGCAATGCAATGAAAGTTGATGTTTTTAGTTAATTTGGTATGTATCCTGTATGGTATATGTCATTGCATATGTCTGTGATCACTTCAATGCCAAACTCTTCTAGTGCTTGTATCATCTCTATCTGTATGTTGCCAGGTCCTGCTTTTCTTCTTTTCATTGTTTTTATAGCTTTTTCTACTTCAGATTTTATTTAGGATTTTATAGCTGGATGTACATTTTATAAATAGTTTTTTGTCCCTTTCGTCATGAAATAATTCTGTTATGTATTCCTGCCATATATCGATTATATCTTTGTTGTCTGTTAGCATTCTTCCCTCTTTGTTTGCAATACGTACGCTTCCTGCAGCTTTTTTGTCTTTATTAGTCATTATTTTTATTTATGTGTGCATTCCTCTTAAACTTTGTTTAAATTCCATAGTTTCGACTTCCAGACATCTTTGGTTGAGCCAGTCTTCTTTTGCCTTTTTGCACATTTTTTTGTATTTCATTATCAATTTCCTTGTATCTGGCAGTGTTCTTCGCTTGTCTTCTCTCTTCCATTTTTTTCTAAAATGTTGTCACTTATCCATTTTTGTTTTTTATTACCTTCCTTTTTGGGTAAGGTGATGCAGGATTCTTGTATGCTGTTCTTTATGCATTGCGATTTGGTTGCGACTTTTTCTTTCGGATTTTCTCTTCTGTACTGCCCAATCCCTTCTTCTAGCAGCTTCTGATATGTGTTCTTTACTTGTATAGTATAAGTTTCTTTTATATCTTTCTGATTTAAAGCTGTTGTGTCTATTGGCATTGCTGAATTGGTATTTTGTTTCTTTCTCTTTAATTTCATTTTCATTTTAATCATTACAGGATTGTGATCTGAATTAATATCTGCTCCTGGATAGGTTTTGGCTTTCTTGACGCTGTTCCGGAATCTGTCTTTTATCATTATATAATCTATTTGATTCCTCTTTCTATATCCAGGGCTTTTCCATGTGTATAATTTCCCTTTCTCTTGCTCAAAGTAGATGATACATATTATCAGCCTGTTTTCTTCATAAAATTGAATTAATCTTTCTCCTCTGTTATTCCTTTTTCCTAAACCATGATTTCCTATAATGGTCTTATATCTGCCTTTTCCTACTTTTGCGTTCATGTCACCCATTACAATCAAGATGTCTGAAGATTTCACTTGCTTCATAACTGTATTTAGATCTTCATAGTATGCTTCTATTTGTTCATTTGTATAGTCTTGAGTAGGTGCGTATGTCTGTATTATTGCTATGTCAAATGGCTTTGCCTTCATTTTTATTAATATAATCCTATCACTGTTTGTCGAGTGGGTATTTATATATTTTTGGAGTTCTCGTTTTATTAGTATGCCTACCCCTCTTTGGTGTTCTGTTGTGTTACCTGAGTATATAAATGTATATTTATCGTCTTGTATGTATCCACTTTCCTTCCATCTTGTTTCTGATAGGCCTAAAATATATATGTTTAATCGCTCTGCTTCTATCATAAAATTTTCTAGTTTTCCTTGTTGATATAAGGTTCTAACATTCCATGTGGCTATTTTTAGCTCGTTCCTAAAACAATAGTTAGAATTTCTCTCCATGGCTTTCTTTGGAATGTTACGTGATGAGGCTCCAATCTCTTTCACGGTGGTCTGCCATATTCGCCTTTCGTGTTCTGAATATGCCTCATGTGTACCACACACTTTGCTGTTTTCGCTTTCTGGGCCGTTGATTAATTCTAATTATTCCGCCCCATCCACCGTCACAGACTTTTCACATACGGGTTGAACACACCCGGCCGGCACCATTGTTGTCGAACCATGTGCTTGCCTATCGAACCGCGAACACACGACACAAAGAAGAATAAATCATATTCCACTTAAATATCGGTAAAGTTCACAGTCCATCCATCCGTCCAAAGTAAAACATACACCAAACGGGGAATAGCAACACATAATTTCACAACTAGACTGTCGCGTAGATCATTTAAATAGATCAACAAAAGCCGAATTATAAAAGCGACAACACGTAGTCGCCATGACACCGGAAGTGTTTACATGTTGCATTTATTTATTTTAGAGAGACTTTTAAAGAATTTGTTAGTTAATATTAGCCTTGTAACCGGGAAATATGTTAGAGACTGCATGTAAAAAAAAAATAAGGGAGCCACGATAGCTCAGTGGCTAGTGAACTAGACTACAAAGGACAAGAGGTTGGGTTCGATCCTGATCGACGAATTCCAGGTTCACCCAGCCTTAAATGGGTACCGGATTTTTTCTAGGAAAGTAAAGCGGCACGGACGTAATACCGACCTCACTACCCCAAAAATCATGTGCCGAAGATCTGTAAAAAATTATGATCACTAACACCATATTCCCTAAACGTCACTTGACGTGACGGGGCTAAAAGAAAGAAAAGAATGTAAAAATATAGAACGAGATAAACGGGTGTTTCTTTACATACTAGAAGTCAATCCACTCTTGTCTGTTGCTGAATTGAACATTGGTTTATAGTCAATGACTGTTAACTCTATAACTCCCACACACAAATATAACTTTCTGGCATCTCTATGTCATGACGTTACCTCCTTGAAAAATCAACGAACGTTTTTTGTTTTAGATCGAGTCATGTGAACCACGTAATCAAAGAAGGGTTAGCTAACATGAAATGAATTGCCCGTTTACTGTGTGTTTTAAGTGCAGAGATGTCTGAAAAACCAAACCGGAAGAATTTTATGTAATAATCAATCTACAGAAATTCATGTTCTGGGATCATTATTCAGAGTTCATATTTCATGCTATTTTAATTTATAATATTATTATAATATAATAATAGTCTGTAGAAATGTGGTTTTACAGAAAAATGTTGAGAGTACCGTGGACAGCTAAGAAGAGTAATGAAGATATTCGGAGAGAGGTCAAAGCAAAAAGAGAGTTAATTCCCCAATATTAGGGAGAAAGAATCATCATTTTTTGGCCATGTAATGAGAAGAGAACAACTTGAATATATTGTAACAACTGGAAAAAATGAGGGACGAAGAGTAGATGGAGGCAAATAGAAAGAATAACAGACAGCTTAAGAGAATGGTTTGGCAGAAGATCAACAACAGAAATGATAAATAGCTGCCGAGATCGAAAGTTGTGGAGAGACATGATCACCTACGCCAGTAGGTCTGGTACATGATGATGATTTTAATTTAGTTTTTAATTTATAGAATTTTAATTCTGTTTTTTTATAAATATTAGAAAACAAATTATTGGTATTTGTGCATGTTTGTTTAATCATAAAACTCGGGTTGAATTTCATAGCGTAACATGTTCATAAAATAAAATAATGACAATAAAGGAACATTTGTAACGCTTATTACCAATTATGAGACATTTTAGCTAAAGTCGGTGCTTCTTTATGGGAATCTACTCTCTTAAAATTAGCAGCTCGCCTATGGTTCACACCAAGTGGTCAGATGTTGGTCTGGTTCTGGCGAAATGTGCAGCATAAACTATCGTGAACTGACAAAAGTAACGCTACAATGTGCTCAGAGTGTGCTTGAGTGTGCAGTAAGAACGTACCAAACTCTGGTCATGAAGTGCGTCCCATTCTCCATTTCAGCGGTGCTGATATTGTTATGTCGATTCATATTGTAAAGTGGGTGCAGTTGTGCAAGTCTTTCCCGCTGAAATCAAATTTCACGCAAAAGCTCAGGTTGTTCAGTCGTCATCTTTGATAAAATGAAACAGTAAGAAGCGTTTTGGTGACAAACGCAGAGTATGTAGATGCAGAACCACTGAGTTTAATGCGATGTGGAGAAACATGTTACATGACTGAAGGACAATGTAAAAAAAAAAAAAATAAATAAAAATAAAAAACGGAAATTAAATTTCAGTATTAAACATTTTTTTTTTACAAAGGACAAGAGGTAGGGTTCGATCCCAACCCACGGCTTCCGGTTCACCCAGCCTTCAATGGGTACCTGGTATTTTTCTTGAAATGTAAAGCAGCACGGGCGTAATACCGACCACATTACCCCAAAAATCATGTGCCGAAGGTCTGTAAAATATATGGTCACTAACACCATATTCTCTATACGCCACTTGGCGTGACGGGAGCACTTTACTTTTTTTTTTTTTTATAAATTAAACATTTTCTTAAAAGTCTCGTTCATGTCCTCACAATAACTGACAATGCAGGATGTGGACTTAGCTCTTCGACCTCTGTGAAACTCTTTCCATTAGAGAATGACGACATTACCGGCCTCACCGTTGGGTGCTACCACAACACCTAATTTTTTCCATCGCAGTAAATTTCCAGATAAATCGCCATTTAAATCATGACCAAGGTATCAGAGCTAAATGAATTCATTTAGAGGAGTTTCAGTGTTTCTGAGTTTGAGAAGGTCTCCAAGAGCGGGGACAAGTGGTGAGAACATGCAGGGTCTGTAACGTCTGACTCTTAATAGCAAAGGTCGTTATACAAGGCGAGTTTAGGATGTCTGCTGTATATGCCGTCTTTAGCTCAAAAGCACATAGATAGATAAACCGACAGACACAGACATACAGACAGGCGGACAGACGGACAGACGGACCGACAGACAGAGAGACAGACAGACATACATACATACATACATACATACATACATACATACATACATACATACATACATACATACATACATACAGACAGACAGACAGACAGACAGACAGACAGACAGACAGACAGACAGACAGACAGACAGATAGACAGACAGACAGACAGACAGACAGACAGACAGCACTGTAAATATGCACGGAAAGAGAAATTGTGGACGAGAAAAGAGAGAAGATGCTGGATAGCTTGGTGCCATGACGCAGTATACAGCCAACAACAGCAGACACTGTATTTTATGATGATAGTGTTGACTAATTTCAATGAACTCAGTAGAACTTTACAATAACGTCTATTGGGACTTCTTAAAAGTTTGTTGCAGAACGTAAAGAATGCATAAACTGCATCTATTCAGTTACTACTAACACACAGCACCCAACTTCCTATTCATGGTTACTCAATAATTACACATGTATCGTTTATATATTATTATTATATTGAATACCGGCAGCAAAATTATGTGTTTACCTTTTTGGACGCATGACCAATGGACTGTACATTTTTTTTTCTATTTGTCTTTGGCAAAATATTTTGAAAGATCAACGACTACCATTGTTAATTATCATTTCTTAGTCGAGAGTATGTGCAATACATTTTAACCTCAATTTGTTTTGTTATGTGTCTTATTGTAATAATATTAAATAAGCTGGAGGAACACTGGGCATAATTCAGAATGATTGTGAATATAATTCTACGAGAAACACTATTTTGTGTGTTAGAATGTGCATGTTATTGAAAATGGGGCAAATTGTGAGGCAGTGGGTGAGAAGAGAAAATGAGAAAAGTATGAAATAGACTTTTGTCCTGAAAGAGAGTATGGATAGTGAGAAGATAGATAGACGGATGGGTGGATTGATGGAATGAGGAAAGAGAAAGAGAGAGTAAAAGCATGAAAGAGAAGATTATTGATGTAGTAAAATGTAGATGGATATAGAAAATGAGAAGGGAAGTTAGATGTTAGTTTTAAAGTGAAAGACATATGTAGATAGACAGAGGAACGGACGGAAGAATGGAAAGATAAATGGAAGGGTAGATGAAGAGAGAAAACTAGAAAGAAAATGAATCAGACAAAAAGGAACGGAGAAAGAGAGAGAAAGCAAGAAAGGAGGAAAGGAAACGCTTCAGACAGATTGGCAGACAGGCAGGCAGGCAGGCAGACGGACGTACAAACGGACAGACAGACAGATAGACAGGCAGGTAGGCAGTCAGGCAGTCAGGCAGGCAGGCAGGCAGACAGACAGACAGATAGGCAGGCAGGTAGGCATGCAGACAGAGAGACATATAGATAGATAGAGAGACAGACAGACAGGCAGGCAGGCAGTCATGCAGACAGACAGACAGACAGACAGACAGATAGACAGACAGACAGACAGGCAGACAGACAGACAGACAGACAGACAGACAGACAGACAGACAGACAGACAGACAGACAGATAGATAGATAAATAGATAGATAGATAGATAGATAGATAGATAGATAGATAGATAGATAGATAGATAGATAGATAGATAGATAGATAGATAGATAGATAGATAGATAGATAGATAGATAGATAGATAGATAGATAGATAGATAGATAGATAGATAGATAGATAGATAGATAGATAGATAGATAGATAGATAGATAGATAGATAGATAGATAGATAGATAGATAGATGGGTTGGTTGGTATGCATAGTAGTTCGGTAGGTTGGCAGGTAGATGTGTCGGTGGGTACAGTAGAGTGAAAGATAGAGGAGATTGAATAAAGAGACTTAATACTTTAGATAAATCAAATCTTAACGCACATCTGATGCATACCGTATGTGTTCTGTAATTTTGTACATTAATTATCACTAAATAAACACGATGATTAATACTAACACACTTCTAGATTCGTCAGTTTTGTTCATTCTTTGTTATTTTCACGTTTTTTTTGTTTGTTATGCAGTAGGATCTGGTTTCATTACCAAAGACAAATAACAATAAGTAAATATTATTATATAGGGAAACTTCCGAGGCGATAATAGGGAATCATAGAAGGAAGACGTATGTGTTAACACTCAGATCCTTTTTAATTTTAGCTGAGTGGCAGTGTACCAAGCGTTCGGCTTCTCGTGGCAAGGCGCAGTGCCATGGAGTACGGGTTCGATCCTGCTTCTGACCATATATTGTTCTTTGTTTTTTTCTGTTGTTGTTTATTTGTCATTTTTCTGAGTGCGAACACATACCTCTTCCTTCTATGATTTCATTACCGAACAGCCTTTGGCTGCAATTGAACGACAACTGAGACAAAAATACGATGTAAAAATTATGTTGCAAATAAAAGGAAATGTATTATATCTGCGTTAGTTCGTTGTTCTCTCTATACAACTACAACTACAACTACAGGATTTTCTCTTTGTCCCCATCATTGTCCGTCCTTAAAAGGCGTATAAGATATAAGTCGGCAGCGTCATAGTGTTGATACAGATATAATAAAATGCGTTGTTATCCAGCCAGTTCTGGACCAGAAACTCTCGACGGCTGCTGCCTTCAGTACTAATTCCACAGGAACAGTAACTGACGAAGCTACATACTAAATTAAAAAAGAAAAGTAAATACAAATAAGGTATTTCAGCTATGTCACGAGAATGTCTAATAACTAGTTATACTTTGAATCTTTCACGGTGAACGTTCTGGAATCCAGATAGAGAGAATGAGGATCTTAAGTTGCAAGAATAAATAATGTCATAGGAATAAGTAATATCATAGAAAAAAAAATTATACTAGAGGAATAAATGATACTGGAGTAATAAATAATGTCATAGGAATAAATAATACAAAAGTTATAACTAATACCGGAGGAATAAATAATATTTAAAAAATAATACCAGAGGGATAAATGATATCAGAAGAATAAATAATACCAGAGGAATAAATAATAGAAGAAAAATAAATAAAACAAGAGGAATACATTATACCTGAGAAATTAACAATACCATAGCAATAAATAATATCAGATGATTAAATAATACCATACGAATAAATAATGTCAGAGGAATAAATCATATATCAGTAATAAATAACTACATGAATTAAACAAGCATGCTTTGCAAGTAAAACAAAATCCAACTTGTGATACTCAGAATAGAAAATTACAGTGCTCAACTTCTTTTTCTTCTTCTATCCTTCCTCTGTTGCCGTTGGCGTCGAGGGGAGAAACAATCTGCGACTCTTTGCTCTTCTGTTGGCCTCTTCTGATGTTATTCCTCCTAGTGACTTTAGTATTCCCTTTATCCGTCTCTTTCTCGGTCTTCCTCTTAATCTGGCGTTTTCGTAACGTTTATTTAAGGCTCTTTGAGTCATTGTTAGTTCTTTGTGTCTTGTTATGGGGCCGAACCAATTTATCTGTTGTTTCTTTATGTATTCGATGGCTGGTTCAATTTCGAGTTTCTTCCTCAGGTCAGGGTTTCTTACTCTGTCCCTTAAGCTGTTTCCTGTCATTCTTCTGACACATTTCATTTCGGTGGTCGTTATCTTTCTTATTGTTCTAGAGTCCAGCGTCCAATTCTGGCACTGATAACTCAGAGTTGGTAGAAAAATTGATTTGTATATTGCCCTTTTTGCTTCCATAGTTATTGCTTTGTTTTTCAATAGTGTTGATACTTGGCCTATAACTTGGCATGCTTTGTTACACCTTATATCTATCTCTGTCTCTTGGTTATTGTCTTGTGTTAACGTGCTACCCAGATATTTAAAATTGTCTACTTGTTTCAACGTTGTATTATCAATTATGATGTTTAGTTTTTCTTTCTTTCTCGCTATTGCCATTACTTCGGTTTTGCGTATGTTGCGCTCAACAACGCTTCGATATAATACTTGTCTAGGACAGGACAGTGGTGATAAGCAGCAAAGGCGTAACTAAAATATTCAATTAATTCCAGCAATAGATCCGCTGTTGAACATACAAAAGGTACAACCAGATGGGACAACATCATACTGTGTGAGCTAAATAATGTTTCTAATGATCAGAATTAAGAATACATTTTCACAAGCAACAAATTCCGCCCATAAACTCAACAAAATCAGCCTTTTAGTTAACGGCTTGGTCGTTCCTTTGTCTTCAAGATCTTTTCCAGTTCTCAATTCCACTAACAGTCCTGCTAGGTCACCATCTGTCAGCACCGAACATAATGCTCTTTTTCGCGCCCCTTCTCTTAATAAGATATAGAAGAACGGGCAGATTTATGGAGTTCTACTTGTTTTACTTTGATCTTGATCTCGATTCTTCGTGCAGATAACTAGACTACTGTTTTCTATCACTGCCCGTAATAAAACTCAAAACCAAAATTTCAATGCTGAATGAGTCTCCATTGTTTGTCTATCACTGGGGCTCTGGATGTTCACAAAATCTGCGGGTGTCAGGTTTAAAGCGAGTGCCAACAGGCAAGATAAAAGGAACAGTTAAGCTTCACAATTCGTGGCCATTTCATCAACATTTTTGATTGATCCAGTCACCCGTATCAGGCCGAAACAATTGATGGTAGAGGCTGGAGGGTTCAGCAGTGGTGGGGTGGGGAGTTAGTGAGTTGGGGTTGATCATTTAGGATTGTTGAGTTGGATTTGTTGAGTTGATGTTATTGTTGAATTCGGGTTATTAAGTTGATGTTTTTGTGTTAGGGTTGTTGAATTGATGTTGTTGTTGAGTTAGAGTTATTGAGTTGGGGTTGTTGAATTGATGTTGTTGTTGAGTTAGAGTTATTGAGTTGGGGTTGCTGATCTGAGAATGAAAAAAACAACAGCTGCAGAACATCAAACGAGATGTAGTGATAGCAATATGACCCCGTTACTTACAGCATCACGTGACACTAGGTGGCAAAACTACCAGAGGAACGGGAGCTAGCAACGTATTTCCTTCAATTCCTGAAAATATAAAAAGAAAAGAAGAAACAGAGTTGATCTGTGGTACTTGAGTTAAAATTACTGAGCTGAAGTTGTAGCAAATTGAATTGGTATCATTAATTCAGACTAGTGGCGTCGGAGGGAGCCGCGATAGCTCAGTGGTTAGTGAACTTGACTACAAAGGACAAGAGGTAGGGTTCGAACACAACCGACGGCCACCGGTTCACCCAGCCTTTAATGGGTACCGGATTTTTATTCTAGGAAAGTAAAGCGGCACGGGCGTAATATCGACCACATTACCCCAAAAATCATGTGCCGAAGGTTTGTAAAATTGATGGTCACTAACACCATATTCCCTATACGCCACTTGGCGTGACGGGGGTACTTTACTTACTTTTTTAGTGGCGTCGGAATGGCACATTTCCATGCGTGTCATCAGTGTTCTCATTTCTTCATCTTCTCCATTCAGGCAACTACTACATCTTATTCTCCATACTTAACTGAATTTTAAATAAAACCATTTAAAAAAAATTGTATTGTGATCTAAAGTTAGCTTCCATATGTTAAACTTCCCTTAAGACCGACACATCCGACCTCAAGAAGCAAAGTTGGGAGCTGGGTTGCCTTCCCTCTTCGATTCCTTCTAGCTTGTTGACTTATGGTTCACAAATCGTCATGACAATTGCCACCGACCCACATCTGAATGCGTTGGACGGAACCAATATCTAATTTAGCAGAAATTATTTACTCCAAGTACTACGTCCGTATCTATATTCATTTTCCTGTTAAAATTATGTACACGTTTATTATAAGAGTCTTTACATAACATAACATAATACAACATAACATAATATAACATAACGTAATGTAATATAATATAATATATTTTAACTAATCACAAATATTAAGCCTCAAGGATTAATTAGGAAAATAAAAACATCTATCTGGAGCAGTGGTAGACGGTGGGTTCCAAGCCTTTTGATGCCATGACGTGAGACTAAACTTTTAATTTGACTTTTAACTGGTAATTTGCAACATAAATAGTACTGCACTTTACGCTATGTAAAATAGTTCCTTTAATTATTGCCCTAAATTATTATTTGCATAATAACATCATAGTATCTTAATTATTTGTATTGGAAGTTATGAAAAAAAACATGGTTTTGCAAATTAAAATCGCTCACAGCTTCGTTCAAGTTTTTAAACAACACACACACACACACACACACACACACACACACACACACACACACACACACACACACACACACACACACACACAGACATATATATATATATATATATATATATATATATATGTGTTATATATATATATAACGCAGCCCAGTGATTCTGAGTTAGCACTAAATAGGCCTGCTTCCTATTGGCAGAACTTGTATATGTCTCGATAACGAGATTGAATGCCAACTTTCAAGTTTCTCGCCTGTTGGCATAGCAACGAGAAGCTAAATGCAGAATCGGCCTACCTAGTCTCAAATACACTGCAAGGTCGATAGCTGCCATTGTACGGTTGTAGTAGGTTTAATTGGCATTGAAGCATATTTATTAGTAACGGCTTGAATTATTTAAACTATATCAGTGGCATACTAGGGAAAATGGTGACTTGTAGCACATTGCCATTGAACTCATTGAGCTGGAATGTGGTTGTGTTATGTGTTGGGATAAAATATTATTAAACCAATCGTGTCCTTTGTTGCTTCCCCTGAATAACCGCCGTTGATCTGGAGATCTGTGCTAACAAAAATCAACTGCTAAATGTAAACATTAACATTTATTTTATGATTATGGGATGGGGCCTACCTTTTATTATATTCTAGGTGGAGGGGAGTCAAAGACAAGAAAATGTTGTCTTCTGTTCTTTTCTAATCTCGACATTTGATCCTTCCAGTTTACAATTAGTCCACATTCAATAGAAATCGCGTGCCGGCTGAAAGTAGTTAGGCTCATGACCCTCGTTGCACACACAGGCCAGATGTCAGCTGTTGTAGGGTACCATAGTTCTGTTAGTCGCTACGGTCTTTGATATCGATGAAAAGCCATAATAACAATTGTACACGTTAAAACAATTTTTGAATTAGGGAGTACATTTTTAGTTTTAGATTTTACCAGGCCGGTAGCATTAGTCGTCATGCGGGATTAGAAGCAATGCGATATGTTAAACAGCGCACCAGTCTGAAACCATCAGATCATGTCTTTTATGGTTCCTGAGCTATTCTTCTACTTTCCTTCCTCATTTGCCTTTCAGCGTCTAGGGAGATATATTTGCGGACTTTCGCTGTTTTTTCGTTTCTGCTGCTGTTATGTTTCCTGCTGTTTCTGAATTATCTTTTGTCACTAATCTTCCTAGGTATTTGAATTCGTCTACTTGTTTCAGTTGCCTGCCTTCTAAAGTTATTTTGATGTTCTGTTTACTTTTGGCGACAGTCATGACTTCTGTTTTGCTGATATTAATTTTCATGTTGCATTTTGTACCTGTGCTTTTGAGTTTATTTAAGTTTTCTTGTAGGTCTTCTATTTTTTCATGTACTAGTGCCTGATCGTCTGCAAATAGAAGCTCGTTGATCTCCTCTGACTCTGTTGGGTTGGCTAACTTGCATATATAGTCCATGTGTGCCATAAACAGTAGGGGTGGGGGGAGGAGGGGGGGGGGGGGGATAGTACGCACCCCTGTCTTACACCTCATCTAACTTCGAAATGGTTCGTGTAGACTGCTGCTGTTCTGACTGTGCAGCTGCTGCTAATGTAAAGACTTTTAATTAGGTTGGTTAGATGTTGGCTTACTCTGTATGTTGTTAGTATCTCTCACAGTTATTCTCTGTTTACTCTGTCGAATGCTTTTTCCTGGTCAATGAAAGCTATGCAAAAATGTTGATTGTGTTCTGTCGTTTTTACTGCAAGCTGTTTTAATGTGAATAGAGCGTCAGTACATCCTCTGCTTTTTTTTCGGAACCCCATTTGAAAATCGCTGAACTGTAGCTCTATTATTAGTCTCAGCCTTTTTTCCCACGATTTTGGCGTATAGCTTTCCTACATGGCTGAGAAGAGACATATATCTATATTGATTGCAGTCTCTTTTGCTACCTTTCTTTTTCCATATTGGTACGATGATTGCCTGTTGCAGTCTTCTGGGGCTTTTTGTTGGTACCATGCTGCATTGAATATTCTGCGCAGCCAAGTCACGCATGTTTCTCCTGCTGCTGCTATTATTCTTTTGGTATGTTATTTATCCCTGGTGTTTTATTTCTTTGTGCATATTTGATTTCTTCTTCGATTTCCTCTTTCATTTTGTTAGGTTCAGTATGTGTGCTCTATTGTGTGGTTTCTGTGTGTGTTATTGGTAGTTGTTTTCATGTTTAACAGGTCTTCAAAATATTCTGAGCTATTCAATTTTCTGAAATACATTTGTATGTGTATTACTTAATTCTGCAGTTTTTTTTTCAATAAAATGTTCTCATTAATGTGTCCTTAATAGCCCAGGTCGGGGCTAATATTCCCGAGCAGACCAAAGGAGGGGAGCCGCGATAGCTCAGTGGTTAGTGAACTGGACTACCACGGACAAGGGTAGGGTTCGATCCCAACCGACGGCTTCCGGGTTCACCCAGCCTTAAATGGGTACCGGATTTTTTTCTGGGAAAGTAAAGCAGCACGGGCGTAATACTGACCACATTACCACAAAAATCATGTGCTGAAGGTCTGTAAAATATAGGGTCACTAACGCCATATTTCCCTATACGCCACTTGGCGTGACGGGGGTACTTTACTTTTTTTACACCAATGGAGCTAACTGTGCTAATGTTATACTATTCTTGTATTCTACATTTACAAATATATCATCAATGTAAATGTCCTCAATAATTTCCTAATAATAGTACTTGCACGTGCACTGCTACTTAATCTCGAGGGAAATTGAGTACATCCACACATACACATTTCGTCACGTCAAGTGGCGTATAGAGAATATGGTGTTAAAGGCCATAATTCTTACAGACCTTTGGCACATTATATTTTGGGTAATGTGGTCGGTATTACACCCGTGCCGGTTTACTTTCCTAGAAAAAAAGCCGGTACACATTAAAGCCTGGGTGAACCTGGAATCCGACGATCAAGATCGAACCCTAACCCTTGTCCTTTGTAGACCAGTTCACTAACCACTGAGCTATCGTGGCTCCCACATCCACCAAAGCGATACATTGTTTCCGTTATAGTTCTGTACACATTTGCCATAATTATTTTTGTAGCGATGGAGTTACCCTTTTAAGTTAAAAGTTAAATATAAAGTAAGGGGTTAAATATATGTCTTGAAACCAATGGGGCATATGGTGCTAGTAGCCATATCTTTCAATAATCAAATAGAATTTTATGGATATACCAGCCTTTAATGGGTACCGGATTTTTTTCTGGTAAAGTAAAGCGGCACGGGCGTAATACTGACCACATTACCCCAACAATCATGTGCTGAAGGTCTGTAAAATTTATGGTCACAAACACCATACACCACTTGGCGTGACGTGGGTACTTGACTTCTTTTTTATTTTATAGGTAGAGTAGTCGTAATCATTTGAGATGCAGAATGGCTCAGGCAAAAGCAGCATTCCAGAAAATGAGGAAGATACTATGCAATCCATTTTTGACAATAGAAACAAGAAAAAGAGTTCTTAAATGTTGTGTAGAGCCAGTCTTAACATATGGATGCGAATCATCGACAATAGGACAACAGACAAGAAAATCACTGGAGTCTGTAGAAATGTGGTTTTAAAGAAGAATGTTGAGAATACCATGGGCAGCTAAGAAGAGTAATGAAGATGTTCTGAGAGAGGTCAAAGCAAAAAGAGAGCTAATTTCCAATATTATGAAGAAATAATCATCATTTTTTTGGCCATGTAATGAGAAGAGAACTACTGGAATATAGTGTAACAACTGGAAAAATTGAGGGACGAAGAGATAGAGGGAAGCAAAGAGAAAAAATAACAACAAATTATGTCAGCACTATTTATTTTAAAAATATTAATTCTATGTTACGTGATTATTTGTGTCAATTACTTCATCTGTCAAAGAGCTCAAAGCAAAAAGAAAGCTAATTTCCAATATTAGGAAGAAACAATCATATTTTGGCCAAGTAATGAGAAGAGAGCAACTGGAATATATTGTAACAACTGGAAAAATTGAGGGACGAAGAGATAGAGGGAAGCAAAGAGAAAAAATAACAGACAGCTTAAGAGAATGGCTTGGCAGAAGGTCAACAACAGAAATGATAAATAGCTGCCGAGATCGAAAGTTGTGGAGAGACATGATCACCTACGCCAGCAGGCCCGGTACTTAATGATGATGAGTCGTAATCCCCATAGTATCGAAAAAAAAGTCTTGTACCAGTGTTCATCATCATCATCATGTGAAACAGGGAATAGATGAGGGTGTGTGAAACGGGTGTGTAGCGGGGCAACAAGAGAAACAGAGTATTGATGAGAGTTGATTGAAACAGACGATATTAGTAGAGAAATAATAAACATCTAGGGGAGACAAGCAGAAGTGGTCAGGTGTGAATATATGTACTGTTTAATTGTGAAATGTGTTTACATGATCCGGACATGTGCCTTGTCAAATAAAGATGTTTTGTGTGTAGTCAGGACTTGAGTTGAGTCATTAAAACATCTTTAAAGTTACAACCATCTAGTGAGTGAACGAGCTGGGAGAAATCGCGGGGAATTGATAAGTTACAACGTGAAGTACTACACTATAGATCATAACGGTCCAAGGAGAGTCGCAACGGAATGACGTGAAGTACGAGGCATCAATCATGGCGGTCCAAAAGACTGGCATGGCAGCTTGAGAACGGGGCAGATCATCAGAGTGGCGAGGAACTCGTCATTCAGCAATCCGGCCATAAGCAGCATCACGAGCCCTCGCTCATCGTGCTAAAGCACCTCTGGTACTCGGCTCGTGGTGAAGAGGAGTGATCTCAATCTCAAGGACACGAGCGGTCAGTCGATCGTTCATGAATCGTCATTTCATCGTCACGACATTCAAGATCCAGTATTATTGTTTGATCTCTATTCCAAGTGATTATTATTGGTCTCTCTCTCT